>PVKB01007085.1:0-43951 GCA_004027205.1 Ctenodactylus gundi
AAAATAAACCTTTCCTCCCCTAAACTTGTGGGTGCCGGGTATTGAGTCACAGCCATGAAAAAGTCACGAAGTCACCTGGCTGGTGAGGCCGTTTATCAGTAACAGCTTTGTTTCCTGCCCTGGTTTTCTGTTGACTCCCACCTACGTGGAAAAGTTTTATCTTTTCTTTCCTTGACCATCTGTGGGTTTTTTTCCAGTTTGATGGACGGGACCCTAATCCGTTGACCTAGGAGGATAGAGGGGATTTTTTCACCTCTACTCGTGAGATGAGGGAGCCCAGTCGACTTCTGCTTCTCCCTTCCCCCGCACGCCTCCCGCTGGTCAGCTTGGTAAACTCCTACTCCTCGGCCCTTCACAGGTACCACCACTTTTTCCCACTGTGCAGCTGGTTTCTGTTGCCCTTGGTGAATTGGGCCCAGAAGCAGATGGTGATTGAATGTTTATAGCAACTCTGTTAAGTCTCATCCGCAGATGGGGCCAGCAAGGCCATGGGGGCGCGTTGGCCGGCTTTTCGTTGCTGTGACAGTGTGCCCGAGAAAGCGTCAGAGGAGGAAAGGTTTGTTTCAGCCCAGAATTCAGTCCAAGGTCGCTTGACCCCACCTGGGCTGGAGAGGCTCCCGGAGGGGCCCAGGTGGCCTCCCTGGCCACTGTCTGCCTGGTCCTGTATCTGAGAACTGGGAGGGGCAGCCGCTGGGAACTGACCACGTGGGGAGGGAGGTCCAGCCATAGGCCAGACAAGAGGCGGGGTCAGCCTTGACTGATGTCAGGATGACTCGGGCTTGGAGGGGCAGTGGCAATGCCAAAGCAAGGCTTAAACAGCTCAGAAATCTGCTGCTTCTCCGTGGGGTCCGGGCCCAGGGCTGGTCGGTGGGCAGGGGTGGGCTGGAGGAGGCGGGTATTGCTCCTGTGTGGTGAGGGAGACCCTGAGGCAGAGTGGTCCATCTCCTCCTGCTGTGGCCGCTTCCTGAGCCCCTCCCCTGTGCCTGTGCCTGACACTCGGCCTCCGTGACAGTGGCTCTGGGGGTGTCCCTGAGCCTCCTGGTGCCTGCCGTGCCTCCCAGCCTCCCTGGAAGGGCTGTTGGCATGTGCTTGGGTCCCCTGCTGAGACCCTGAGCCTGCTGAGTCCCACCGTCTACGGGCACGGCAGGCACTTGGGGTACAGCTGGCTCTGTGGAACACGGGCACTGTGTTCCGGCATCAGCACCCCATGTGTGACACGGGAACATCTTTGCCCCACTGGGCCGGGGGAGCCTGCTCTGCTGCTCTGCTGCCGGGCGCTAACCCTGGATGGAGCTGCTTGGCCGGGCATTGGTCTGGGCCATCTGTCCCCTTCCTGCCAGCCCAGGCCACCTTCACAGGACCCCAGGCCAGCTTGGGCCTAGGCCTGGCTGCTACCTCTGCCTGGAGCCTCTCTTGGACCTCATCTCTGTTTTCGTCCTCTGGTCCCCGCCATCTCTGATAGCCCCTGGGTCCCACTGTCACTGGACCCAAGGCAGAGACATCTGTTTTTGTTCTCAGCTGTTCCCCAGTGCCCAGAGCCAATGGAGTGTGTAAACCCAGCCCATGCTGGGGACCTTGGGATGGCAACCCCGGGACACTAGGGTCTTTAGCTGCAAGGAGGGACCTGGCAGGTACCCACTGCTCCAGACAGCTCCTCGAGAACCCACCTCTGTGCTGTCCTGAGAGAAGGGGACAGGGCAGAGGGGCTACCTGTCCAGGGACCCCCCCAGCTTGGGGTGGAGAGGCTGGGCCTGGAAGCTGACACGTGGACGGCGAGTGTGGGGGTGGGTGGGGACGGGGCTTTCCGGCCTCCCTTTCTGGGCCACTTTCCAGGAGGTGGGATTTGGGAGAGGAAACTCTGGCCTGGAGCCACTGCACTGTGGCTTCCTGCCCTGGGGTGGGAGTGCCGGGGAGACCCCTCCACATGTCCTTGTTTCCATCTGTCCCCTCCAGCCTGTACAGGCCTCATCCACTGTGCCCACCCCAAAGCCTTAATGTGTGAGTTCGCAGGGAGCTGGGCCTGGAGGGAAGCCAGGGAAGCTGTGCTCCTAGCTCCCCCCATCCTGAGGGGAGAGGTCCCCAGAACCCCATAGTCCAGGGCCGTGAGCCCACCCTGTGTGGCAAGCCAGCTGGCACCTGGGTCCCTGGCCACTTGCCCTTCCCTGGCCTCAGGAAGTGGCAGGAGGCACACAGGTGCCCTGGGGTGCCCTCCGTGGCCACCAGCTGAGCCCCGAGTATCCTGCCTTCGCTTTGTGTCCCTGCCTACATGGCAGGTGGCAGCCCCTTCCCTCCCGCCTGCCCTGAGCTTTCGGGTTGGGGGAGGAGTGCGGGCTCTGCAGAGGAGCCTGGCCTGTCTGGGCTGGCAGGAAGCCCCCGTGGCCCCCATCCGCTGCGGAACGTAGCTCAGGCAGCAGCACCCTTGAGGACCCGGAGGGATGGGAGGGCAGGGCGCCCCTGACAGTCACCTGCCCGCGGCTCCGCCTGTTGCTGCCCTGGGGCCAGGCTGGTACCCTTCTCCATTCTCAGTAGTGGGGCTGAGCTGTGGCCTGGTGCCCTGGCCACCGTGAGCGACTGAGCTGTGGGGACCCAGGGCAGGGGGCTGGGGGAGGTGTCGGGTTGAGGGGGGGCAGGGAGGAGTTGTCTCGGGGACAGCCCTCAGGCTGAGCAGGGCCGCAAAGGCAAAGCCCCGGTGCGGAGGACGGGGCTAGGGGTATGGCCGTCCTGTTCTCTAGCCTCTGGGATGGACACCCATACCCATGTCCCCCGCTGTCCCCGCCCCTCTCCCCACCCTGGCTCGGGCTGCTGTGAGCACACTCGGGATGGGGGAAAGTTCCAGGGCTCTTGGAAGGTTTATTTAGAAAACACAGAAACCAGGCAGACAAAATTAGCAGCAATTAAGACTTAGAACAGCTGCAATGTATATAAAAATATGCTTTATTAGTGTGTGTGTGTGTGTGTGTGTGTGTGTGTGTGCGTGTGTGCGTGTGTGCGTGTGTGCGTGCGTGCGCGCGTGCACACGCTGAGGATTGAGCCCTGGGCCTTCGTACTGAGGTAAATCTCCAGCCCATTTTTTTAAAAAAAGTATTTATTTTGAGACAGGGTCTCATTGAGTTTTCCAGGCTGGGCTGAAATTTGAGGTCCTTTTGCCCTGTCTCCCAGAGTTCTGGGATTATAGGTTTAAACCACCGGGTCAGCTAAGACATACAAAGGTAGCTTCTGCAGCTCCACCTGGGGACATGGAAAGCCATCCTGGAGCCCGCACCTGAGGGGCCTCGGGGGCAGGCACAGGTCACCTTCTGGGAGCATTCTGGGGTCCCTCCTGGATGGCAGCCAGGAGACAGGGAGGAACGAGAGGGACCTGCCTCCTCCCAGGGCTCAGGGTGTGCAGGGTTGGGCAGACAGGACCTCCAGCCCTGCCACTTAGGGCCTCACCCAGGGGCACCCACTTGCAGCTGCACCCACAAACTGAGCCCAGGTACGTTGTCCCTTGGGAGAGGTCCACTTGGAGGACCTCTTGGACATCCAGCAGATGTCTGGGGTCCATCAGCCCCAGGCCCGGGTCCCTGGCCCAGTTCACATGGATCGGGGCTGTTCTATGTCCTATGAAGGTCTGTGGTGGGCTGGGGCGTCTGGGGACCTCACCAGGCCCTCACTCTGCCGAGCACCTCTGCGGCGGCTGTGATGCCCTGTAGATATCCCCTCGCAAGATGTGGGTCCCCCCGCGTGTGTCTCCCAGCCAGGGCACAACGTCTGCGTCTCCAGTGAGCACGCCCCAGTCACACTGGACCATGGACCTTGTGACCCGATCCTAGCTCCTGGCTTCCATGCCCTGGGCCTCCCCCGTGTGCACAGCCACTGTGGCCGCGCCACCTGCCTGTCTCCACTGCCCTGGGGTACAGTCCCCTCTTCCTGTCAGCCATGATGTGACTTGACCCTTGAGGGTGGCAGAGGTGGCACGTGAGGGCCCTGGGAAGGGACAGGGGTGGGGCCGGCCAGCCCTCGAGGGATGGGGTCCCTAGGGCCCCAAGAGGGTGGCCTTCCCCACACTTCCTTGCCGCGTGCACGGCCCCAGTGTTCTGACCAGATCTGCCTAGCCAGACGACCCAATCGCGGAGGTCTGGCTGTTCTGGCCAAGTCCTGACCTTGGTCCTGGGCTGTCCTCACAGCTCCCCAAAACCCCCTAGCCTCAATAGCCAGATTTCCAGAGCTGGGGCTCAGGGCTCGGGTTCCCTATTTTTCTAGGACTGTGACCACGCCAAACAATAGCTAGCTAGCCCTCTGCCCCACAAAGGTTCCCCGTGCCTCACCCAGATGGCCCTCCGTGCCCTGTCCAGGTGGCCTTCCCCGGCCTCCCCAGCCTCCCTGACCTCCCAGAGCCCCTGCTGTCGCAGGACTTTGGATGCTGCTCCAGTGGCCACAGTGGCTCCAGGGTCCAGTGCCCCGATGCCACATGTGTCCGCCTTCTCGGGTGCTGGGGACAGTGTGGCAGACACTGTGAAAACAGAGCAGGAGTTCGGTAGCCAGTTGTGGCTGAGGCTCCTCTGAGGTGCTGGGCGTGGTTGTATCCCCCAAAACATGTGAGTTCCGGGCTGCACTGGGGAGCTGCTGAGAGGGGCCTGCGCTAGGGGGGCATCCTTGAGAAGGGACCAGGGCACGCATCCCCTTCTGCCCTTCCAGTACGAGAGGACCCAAGGATGCCTCTTGGAGAAGATGCTGCCCATGGCCAGCCCCCGTCAGCAGATCTATCCCAGCCTGTTCTTGACTGACGCAGCAGGGAGCGCAGTGGTACGTGGGGTCCTTGAACGTGGGGTCGGCCGTCGGGTGCAGAGTGTTCCCCAGAAGCCTCACGTATTTGCATGGAGTGGGAGAACTGTGGAACCCTGTGCCCTTGGGAGGTCGGGCTTGGCTGGAAGGGGCAGCTTGGACTGCGTGAAGTGAGAAAGAAGCACAGGTATAGCTTCTTTCTGAGCCGGCTCTGGCCTGGCCTGAGTGCCCAGGCCCGCCCTGCCCCTGCTTGGCGTGTCTCGGTGCACAGTGGGGGAGCCGCTCTCCGGCTGTGCCCTCCGCTTCCGCTGAAGGGGTCGGGTGAGGCGTTCTGAAACTGTGAGTTCAATAAATCTCTGCTCCCTTCAGTCCTGGGGGTTGGGCGCGGCCCTGGGCACCCTGCGGTGGAGGGACAGGAGACGGGACCGGCAGGGCAGATGGCCGCACTGGGGCTGAGTTGAGAGTACCAGGCTGGAAAGCTGAGGTGTGCTGAGAGCCTCAGGGCCCTTGCTCATCCCAGGCCGCTTCCTCTTAGAACTTACTGCTCTGTGTGTGCCCTGGTGTGGGTGGACATCTCGGGCAGAGTCAGCCACATTCTCCTGTCACTGGGACACCTGGGTCCTTGGCCTGGTCTGAGGCTGATGGAGAGACACCCATTCCCCTCTTGGAAGAAGGCTTGGGGTGCCGTGACTGAATTGTGCCCTCAGCTGGAGCCAGTTCCTGGTGACTGTCATTTGGAGATAAGGCCTTTGGGAAGGTAATTCGTCAAGGTGGCGGGGGTGGGCCGTAATCCGTGGGATCCGGGGCTTCGTCGGAAGAGATGGGCTTTCTCTCTGTCTCTCTTTTCTGGGTTCCCTGACTCTGTCTCTCACCGCCTGTCCCCATGCCAACTGGACGTTATGTGACCCAGAAGTGAATTTCTGTTTCTTAAACTGCTGAGATACGGGGTTCAGAGGTGACCGAAGGTGGCAGGTCACCTAGAGTCACGTGTGGCGGGTGCCTGTTGGGGCGGGGATGTGGGCTCTGTGCTGGGGCTGTGCTGGCTTCCGAGGAGGCGTTTCTGTACCCGACTATGTTGTGTTTGTGCGGTGGCCCACACAGCTTGGCATATTCACTAGCTGATCAGGATGGAAGGGACCAGTTGGGGGCTCCTGTGGCGGCCTCCTCTGAAGGCAGACTCCAGGCCAAGTAGTATATTTGGGGGGTGGGTGACCCCAAGACGCTGGTGGGGAAGTGTGGAGGGGAGGCTCCTAAGCAGGTGGCACTGTGGAGCTTCAGGTGACCTGGCCGCGGCAGAGGAAGCCACGGCGTGCCTCGCGGGTCCTCGGCCCCACCCCCGGCTTGTCTGGCTCTGCGCCTGGGACTTAGCCTGAGCCCACCGTGAAGCAAATCCACTTGAGACCTCGGTGACAGGAAGTGCCACGGAAAGATGGTGCTGCTATGGTTACCTGGTCGGCTTGTCACCGGGAAACGGGGAGGCTGAGGCCGGGGAGCCGAGGCATGTGCTCCATCCCGGACATGCTGGCGGGAAGAGAGGCAGCTGACCTAAGCAGCGTCTTGCTGGGCCCGTCTGGGGCCCTGGCACCCTCAGCTCTGCTGTAGGTGACCCCCTTGTCGCAGGTGCCCGCGTCTCTAGCAGATCACGGCACCAGCTGGCCCGGGCCTTGGTGCCTCAGAGCTGGGAGACGTGTCATCGCTTTGGAAATGAGTTCACCGGCCTACGGCTTTATTACACGCTGCGCAGACCCAGGGCCCCAAGCCTAATGCATCCCAGATGCCCCGGAGGCCTTCGGACGCGTTTTCCATGTAAGGCCGCGGTGGTTCCAGCAGCGCGCCCGCCCGGCTGGCACGGAGCGTGTGTGCGTCCCGTCTCCATAGCACTCTGTGGCTCTGGAATTAGCTGCTCAGCGCGTGCTGCTGTAGGCTGCAGGGTTTATCCAGGGATAACAGCCATGGCTCATGAAGTCATAGGATTCCAGGGGCTGGGTGGGACCACGGGAGCTCGGGGCGGACGTGGGAGAGTGGCCCTGGGAGGGCAGGGTGTGCCCCAGTCTTGTGGCCACTCCGAGGCGGGACTGTGACTTTCCACGGGGCACCATCCTGACTGCTGCAGGACCCCGTACCCAGCTCAGGGCCCCATCCCCCTCCCCCGCCCCAGGTTGGGGTGGCTGGGAAGAGTTCAGGCTGCCGTGTGCGTGGGTGGCCTGGGGTGGAGTACTGGGGGACCCTGTGAAGGTTGTGGGCTGGCCCCTCTGTCGTGAGGCTTCTCTGGAGCAGGGCCCTGCCCCACTGGTGCGGTGCCAGGCTGCCGCTGTCACCTGCCCCCACTACGTGTTTCCTCTGTGACCACCTCTCAGCCAACCCCGTCAGAAAGGGCATGTGTTCACTGCGGGTGAGCCGGACAGCGGAGGAGGCAGGTTCTCCTGGGGGAAGAGCGGCCTGGGTCACACTACCACACAGAACCCCGAAAATGCAGCTGGGAGGTGAAGGTGGGTCCCACGCGGGCTCCGGTTCTCCCAGGAGTTCTGGCAGCTGTGTCCGCCGTGATGAGGACAGTGTAGCTGTCCAAGACGGGAGGTGTCAGCGGCCCCAACCCGGGTCCCCTTTCCAATCAGCTAGAGGACAGACCGGTCTGGGCTGTGAGCGGGGGCCGGCAGGGCTGGTCTCCGTACAGGGAGGGCGTCCTGCGGGGCCCCGGCCGGCCCTGGGTCCTGTCTATCCCGAGCCCCACCCAGCACGTGGGCCGGCTTTCTGGAGTCCGCTGAAGGGGTCCAGGAGGCTGCAGCACCTCCAGGTCTGGGCTGGAGCCGTTCCTGGTGCTCTCTGTCCACCTGGCGTGGTGAACCAAGGAGAAGTGGGCACCTAGCACCGCTGGCACTCTTTCCCGGGCAGGAAGGGTGGCACTGGGCTGGACTCGGCTCTCCTCCGCCCCTGGCATCCCACCTTCCAGACGGCTGAGAACGCAGCAACCTGCTCTGAGAGTCAGAGTCCACGTCGTGTCGGGAACACACGGAGCCTTCCTGGCCTGCACCTGCTGGGTTGCTGGGCTGGCTCCCAGGTCAGGATGCCTATGCCAGTGGATGTGGTGGATTTCCATTTCTATTTTATTTTATTTGTTCTGGAGATCGAACCCAGGGCCTTCACCATGAGCGATCTCCCCAGCTCTGTTTTCTTTTTTGTGACAGGGTCTCATTAAGTCACTAACTTGCCCAGAACGCTGGGATGACGGGCCTGTGCCATCACCACGTCTGGCTGGCAACAGAGTGCCAATCTGACCTCTGCGAGTGTCACCCCCCAACCTCTCCCGAGAGTGGGTGAGGGTGTCCATTTCCCCACAAGCCCCGAACACGGGAGGTCCCTTTGGTTTCTTTTCCTGCTCTCGTGGGGCCAGCTGCGGGCGGCTCCTGTCACCTGGACATCTCATCCGTTTCAGGGCTGTGACTTGACCATGGTGAGCAGGGGGTCAGGCGAGCTCCCCGGCCACCTCACACCACCGTGGCTGCTGGCACGGCAGGAGTCCAGCCTTCTTGAGGCAGAGCTGGGAGCAGCAACCCCTGCTTGGCAGTGGCCCCCATGGCCTGGAAGCCCAGCTCCCTTACCTGGGGGCTAACCCAGGGCACCTTGCGTCCTCTGCTGGGACAGAGCAGGGGGATCCCGTTTCCATGGAACGCTTTGACCCGGTAGCCCTTCTTAGCCTTTTACCTTCCATGGAGAACTGGGCACTTGATCCTGCCTAGCCGTGGGAGCCTGGGAAATGTCTCTGCTAGGCAGCCTTTCCCATGTGACTGCACCGCGAAACGGGAACCAGACCCTTGCTGGGCCTCTGGCCGCCTGGCGCAGGCTTAGCGCACCGGGTTCCTGGCCTGGAAGCACTGCCTCCAGGGAATTTTTAACGATCTATGATCTCATTCATTTTATGTTGATTTTGTGGTCAAATTATCAGAATCTGGGGACATCTACTGTCTGCCCTCAGAGCGCCCCGCGTGAGCTGAGGGGCCGTGGAGAGCGGCCCAGGGCTGAGCTGTCTTGCGGCCACGCTGCGGTGGGAGGGCGAGCAAACCTTCCCCGTTCCTGCCTCAGCAGGGGGGTCAGGGAGGTGGAGGTGGGCACTCGACCCCGGCGTCTTCCTCTCCGGAGCGGAGTCAATGCACTAAGCGTCAGACAGTGCCCTTGGTGGAAGTAAAGACCAACAGGGTGAGAACCAACAGGGCCCGTTTCTCCTGAGCCGAATGCAGCCAGGGAGTGACCGCCATCGCTGCCTTTGGCCCACATGGCCCGGCGGGCATGGGGTGGGGTGGGGTGCGGCATCCTGGTGGGCCGTGGCTGGCCTCTGTGGACACGGGCAGCCGGAGGTGGCTTACTTGAAGTGGGCGTCCCGTGCGGCTACTGGGGGATGTGTTCCTAATTCTCTCTGGCTGGTCCCAGGTTGGAAATTGGCATAACCCTGAGGGCAGCAAACTAATAGGGAAGCCAATTCTCACAGGACTCTGGGCTGTTGGTAAGAGGCAGTGGTCGGCCTTCCTCTAGACCTGACTTACCATGGTGGCTTCCTGGGCTGGCTGCTGGAGGCTGTGTTTCACAGTCCCAGTTTTATATGAGCAGTGATTGAAAAATGCACTAAATGTTTAAAATTTTAAAAATACTGCAATGCGAAACACGTTGCCGCAAAACCCCCTGGTAACCTTTGTTGTTGAGATAGGGTCTCCCTCTATAGCCCAGGCTGGTCCTGAACTCACTGTGGAGCCCAGGCTGGCCTTGGACTCACGGCAATCCTCCTGCCTCAGCCTCCCGAGTGCTGGGATTACAGGCCTGTGCCACCACACCCGGCTTATGTGGTGCTGGGGAATCGAACTCGGGTACTTGGCGCTTGCTAGTCAAGTGCTTTAACTGCTGAACCCTCCCTCTAGCCCCCTTTTTGTTATTTTTTATTTTTATTTGTCCCCCTCATAACCTAACCCTAGCCCCTCATGACGCCCCCTGGCTTCTGACACACCACCTGTTGCCCCTGTCCATAGCTGAGTGCCCTCGCCAGGTCAAAGCACACCTGGCACTGCTGCCGAGTGCCCCTGGGGGACAGGTGTGTGTGTCCTCATCTGCCTCAGCCACTAGTCCAGGTGCTGAGCGCCCTCTGGGCTCCTCCGCAGAGCCAGGATGCCCACTAGTAGTGAGCGCTGTGAGTCTACTTGAGACGCCGAGCCAGCCACGCCGGTGCAACCGAAGCCACTCGGGACAGGGGACCCCAGAGCTGCTTCAGGATGTGGCAAGAGTGACAGGCTATGTGTGCTTGAGGCGGGAGGGAGGGTTCTGAGGAAGATCTACTGCAATAAAAAAAATACTTAATCAGACACTGTTTTCAATCACATTGCATATGTGAGCTGGCCACTGCCTGCTGGGTAGCCCCAGCTTGTCCAGTCTGCTCTCTGCTATTTTTTTGCCCAAAAAATTATTGAAAAATATAAAAAGGAAGTTTACTACTTACACGCTCTAACTACGTTACATGCATGTTTTATATGTGGCCCGAGACAGTTCTGCTTTACTTAAAAAAAAAAAAAAATGGTGCGCCACGGGTTGGACTGCTGGTGTAGCCTGTCTTCCCCCGGGTTGGGTGGGCACTGCCTCTGGCTCATAGGAAGCTTCCGGGATGTGAGTGGCTCACCACGCCACCCACGAGGGCCACCTCCCCGTGGAGCGTTGCCCTAGCTAGGAACACAGGGCTCCACCTCCCATCACCTGCAGCCTTTGGGGTGGACGTTGGGCGATGCAGGCGTGGCAGGCCGCCTTCCTGTGATGGGCAGAGTCCAGCTGCAAAGGGAGGGTGGGATCTCACCCCTGGGAGCCCCCCTGCCCTGGGGCGGCCTTCCCTGAAGGAATACGCCCCGTGGCGGACATCCCACGCTGTGTGTGGAGAGTCAAAGTGATCAGAAGACCCGGCCTTTGAGGCCACCAGCTTGGGTTCCAATTCGAGCTCCGTGGCCCAAGGAAGTGGCCTCTCCGGGGCCCTCGGGGAAGGGGACCCTTGCTGGGCGGCTATCATATGGGAAGGGGGTTTGCAAAGTCCCCCGCACGTGGGTGCTGTGCCGATTGCTTCCTTGCTACCGAGGGCTTCCTGTCCTGTGTCTCTGACAGCAAGGAGGGGCCCAGTCTTGCAGGTGCTGGTGCCCAATGCTGCTGGGACGTGAGCGTTTGTCCTCTCGGCGTGGTGGTGGTGGGGACCGTGGGACTGCGAGTGGCTGTAGCAGTCACACAGGAAGACTCTGAGAGGTTGTGTCAGTCTGCACGCGTTACCCGGCAGGCTGACTTTAGGAAGAGAAGGGGCTTAGTTAGTTCGCAGTTCTGGGGACTCAAGGGCACACTGCTGGCATTGGCCTTGTTCTGATGAGGGCCTTGTGGTGGGTGGTAGGCCCGTGTGGACAGGGAGAAGGTCACCTGACCAGTCAGGAAGCCGGGGTGTGCCCTAGCCGACTTGCGGAGTTTCCACTGAACCCACCTCCTGAAGGTCCCACCTCCCTCCTCTCACACGGAGGTCCAAGCTCCCAACACGGGGACATCAGTGGCGACACCTTTGAGCCACTGCTGAACCACAGCAGGACGGTCCGGGCATGGTTACAGCCCATACTTGGCAGTGCCCGGCAGTGTTTCATACTCTACCTGAAAATAGATGTCCTCTCTCTGCAGGTGTCTGGGTGCCATGAGCTGTTCTGTAGGAAGGGTCTCTGCCTTGCTCAGAGCCCCTTCCTCCATAGCGGGCTCCCAGGGGGCATCTCTGGTTCAGTGGGTCTGTGTTCAGACCTGCCTGGGATGCCAGGCCAGCTCATGGCCTTCCACACATCGAATCCTGCTGACAAAGTGCCTCCGCCATTTTGGTTTTTCAGAAGGAGTCCACGAAATCAGGGACAGGACATTTAGATGGGGTCTGGTCAGAGGACCCTGTCAGCGAGGGCTGAGATCAAGGGTGTACAATGTTGTGTTTCTGTGTGTGTCACCTTGACCCGCCTTTCCCCTGTGTGTCTGGATGACAAGGGCACATCCCCAGGACCTTAACCACCCTGAGGGCTCTCGCCCATTGATCTGGAGCTGGCCGGGCAGTGGCACAGGCCACGCCAATGGGGAATTCAAGGGCCCTCGGTCACAGGGCGTCTGTGACCCCTTGAAGGAAGTTTGCTTTGCCATGTTTTACAGCTTGGCCTGGGTCGCTGTCCGTACCCTGAGTACCCTGTGACAGCACCTTTGCTCCCCAGCTCCCTCGCCTCCCAGGCCCCTGCTGCGGCACAGGGAGTGTGGGGTCAGTGTTGGCTGGTTGCTCCCGGCTGGCGAGAAAGCGTGGGGGACACGGGAGATTCCGGGAGTCGGCGCCGGGATGGGGGCCAAGGGCCGGGGTGTCATGGAAGCAGCCAGAGAGGGTCTGAAGGAGGTGCCACATCAGGGCCACTCCTGGGGGTCCCCACGAGGGAGGCTGAGAGCCAGCAGGGGAAGTGGCCCCACTTGGCCCTAGCTGGGCCTGAAAGGAGGGGGCTTCCGCTGATGTGCCTCTGTGGCACTCCCAGGTGCCGGGCGTGGTGCGTGGGCCCACGGGAGCCTGCCTGGCCTGACCCTTCCCGGCGTTTGCCGCTGCTCCGGCCCACGGCCCTGACATGCGTTTGCGCAGGGCCTACAGCAGGATGAGAGCCGGGATTGTGCAACCCTGCAGATAAGAAGTCTGGGGGGCTCCGAGCGGAATCCTCTCTGCTGCCAAAGCATTCCTGGAATCCCGAGCCAGAGCCGAGTCGCTGAGCACATGTGGGTGTTGCCAGGGGGCGCGGGTGCGGGGGACCCCTAACTTGCTCCTCGGCCATGCCCAAGCCCAGGGCAGCTCTGTGCCTGCTGGGCCTGCGCAGTGCTGAGTGGACACCAGAGAGCGAAAAGAAGACAGCAGACGCTCTGACCCCAAGTTCCTGGCCAAGAAGCCGGCCGGCTCCAGGGCATGGCTGATATCGGGCAAGGGACCCGGGGACTTAGGTACGGTTGCGAGCATAGGGCCCAGAGGGGGGGTGCTCAGGACGGCCGGGAGGGCTCACAGGCCTGGAACTCGCCTGGGGAGCAGTCAGGACTTCTTGCAGGAGGCGGTGTTCTTGTCAGGGTTCTGCAGGTTGAGTAGGAGTTGGCAAGGTAGCGAGCTGGGCCGCAGCCTTTGAGGTGTAAGATAGGAAGGAGTGGGGGTGGCGCCAGGGCTCGGGGTGGCGAGGGGGCTGCCGGGAAGGAGGACCAGGGCCAGGAGAGGGGCTGGAGGAGGGGCAGGGACACGTGGCGCCTTTCCTGGAAGCAAAAGGTGACACCAGTTGCTGCTGAACCCCCTGGGGAATGAGGGCGGCTGAGCCCTGGCAAGCTGGTCCTTTGGTGCCCGAGAGCTTAGTGCTTGGGACGTGGCATAGGGGAAGTCACTGCCACTGCCTGGTGACTGTCCTGAGTCCTGCTGTCCCCGCTGTGTGAGGACCCTGGGGCGCAGTGATGGGATGGTGAGGGTGAGATCGGGGTGAGTGGCCCTGCTGGCTGTGGCGGTGCTAACCAAACTCTGGCAGGCTGTCGCCGTCCTGCAGTGACCACTGCAGGCCCGGGACAGGGGCTCACACCCCCGCGCCCGCCCCCCAATGCCCATCAGTCCGTTTCTCCGTCTGTCCAGGCCCTGGTCACCCGCCACTGCTCAGACTCACTGCACGTCTGGTGGCAAGTGTCCTGCTCGGAGCCATGTCCTTCGGAACCACCCAAGGGAGCGGAGCTGGGGTGTGACCGGCACTGTGGCCTGGCCCGGGGTGATGTGAGCCGCTGGTGGCGTGGGCAGTGTCGGAGGCACTGGCGCGCTCAGAGTGCCCCAAGTGGAGCAAAGGTGGCGTGTGGGTGCCGGCGGCGTCCCTGGCTGCTGTGGGCTTGCCATCCCTGACCGGTGACAACCGTAACTCTGTTCTTGGTTGTTCGGTAAACGTTTTCAGTTCAGTGGGGAATTATGCCCTGTAACAGCAATGACTTTTCATCTGTTCTCCGCCAGGAAGCTGGTGAGGGACGTGTGACTTGGTGAAGCGGGGTGTTGGCATTTGTCACCTAGACAGGGGACCCGGAGGGTGACCGCGTGGCCTCTGTCACTTGTGCCGTGGAGGCCGATGGGGCCGTGGAGTTCTCAGGGGCTTTCCCGGCACTCTGTGCGATCAACCCCTCCTTTTCGTGAGTGTCGTGAGCTTCTTTCCGTTTTGAGACAGGGCCTTGCTGAGCTGCCCGGGCTGGGCGTGGGCCTGTGCTCTCCCTGCCGCAGCCTCCTCGGTGCTGGGAGCTGCTGGGGCATGTGCCCTGTGCCCAGGTCACAGCTTTTCTCTTGTCACCTGTCTTCTAGCGAGGGGCTGGCAGGACGTTGCTGGTGGGTCACGGCGCCTCCTGGCGGGCCCCTTGGGGCCGTGGAGGAGGAACCACCTGGGTGAGCGGGCCCCAGAGGGCTCTGACCTATTTCTCATGCAGCGGATGGACTCCAGGTGACGCATCTGCACCTCTGAGGAGTGTGGCTGCCCGGCAAGTTCAGGTGGCAGGCGCCAACGTGGAGAATTTTATTTGTTGTGACGGTGATAAGGATGGTGGAAGGGTCAAAGGTTAGAAGCTCCCAGCACTAAGGCAAAACGCAGGGTCTTGATGAAATTGAGATGTGCCTTAGCGGGACGTGGTGGTACCTGGAACCCCGGGAGGCTGAGGCAGGAGGATCTTGAGTTCAATCCCAGCTTGGACGACTTAGTGATTTAGTGAGAGAGCCTGTCTAGATCTCAGAAAGGCTGGGGGTGCAGCTTTGGGCAGAGGCTCGGGGTTCAGTCCCCAGTAGCAAAAACCAGCCAACCAAGCAACCAAGTCCCATTATTGGAGCAGATGGAGGCGTCCCGGCTGCTTTTAAACACGTTTTGTACCAGCCAAAGGGGACAACAAGACGAGTACATGTTTTCCCGGGGACGCGGGGTCGCGGGGCTTCAGATTGTGCCGCGGTGGGTGACTGAGGGGGAGACGCCATCAGCCAGGAGGCGCGCCATTCCCTCTGTCCTCTGTCCTCTGTCGTCAGCGCCCTTGGCGCCCTTGTGGAACCGCCGCCTGGTTCCACCCGGTGTCCTTTGACAGGACTGAGCTTGGAGAGAACACGTCTGGGAATTCAGTTCCAGCTTCTTTAAAATCGTTTGGAAGGTGTTTAAAATCATCCAGCTGTTCCACGAGGAGCATGGTGAGGGCCTGGAGCTTTTGGGTCTTTTAAGGATTGTGATTATTGGGGAGGGCGTGGGAGGCTGAGGCAGGAGGGGTTGCAAGTATGTGGCCAGTCTGGGCTTAATGGAAAGACTTGTCTAAATAGATAGAAAGAACTGAGGCTGAGGCAGGAGGGTTGTGAGTGTGAGCCCAGCTTGGGTTTAGGAAACACCCCATCTGCGAAAATGAATTAAAAAGTAAGTAGAAAAACCGTAGTTATTCCAAGCAGTAGGCACCACCACCACCTCTCATCCCAGAGTGGTGGCAGCAGAGAGGGAACAGGACTCGATCGACTTCTGGGTGCAAGCCACGTGCAAGATTTAATTTCAAAACTTGGCCTCTGGAAAATCCTTCCTCAGGAAGAATGTTTCATTGGTGTCTTCTCTCTCTCTCTCTCTCTCTCTCTCTCTCTCTCTCTCTGAGACAGGATGTCACTCTATAGCCCAGGCTGGCCTTGAACTCAAGACAATCCACCTGCTTCAGCCTCCCACGTGCTGGGATTAAGGCGTGAGCCACCGCACCCAGATGGATGTGATGCTGGGGAACTGAACTCAAGGCTGTGCCTCGCTAGGCCAGCACTGTAACCGCGGTGCCGTTCCTCCAGTCCTCTGCCAGTGTTTTCTCGTCGGGGTTGGATTTCTGTCCAGGACGGGTGGGGGGGAGTAGAGGCTGCCCTTCTGGTGGCTTCTATGCGGACCACTCGACAAACCATCTCCTCTATCCTGCCCCTGGCTGGTCCCCTCCCCGCTCCTGTGGGACAGCTTGGGCAGATCCTGCGGGCCTTGGGGACACTTTGAGGGTGTCAGGGCAGGTTTGCTGGGGGTCATTTAGGACTTAAATCTAATCTAAATCCAAACATCTACTGGGTACCGTGGCACACGTCAAGGCTGAGGGAATTTGGTCCAGGGCCTGTGGGGCAGGCGAGGAGGGCCGCACCTGTGCCTACCTCCTGTCGCTGGCTTCTCTGGGGGAGAGGGAGAGGGAGGAGAAGGGGGGACAGGGCTCCCTGCTGGGACGGTGTCTGCTTGGTGCTTTTTGGAACAGTGGCTTTCTGCAGGGGCGAGCGTGTGGGCCCCCTTCCCACACACCCTCAGGACTGTCCCTGCTCCAGTTGGGGACCCCTACTCCTGCACTCCTGTCCCACCCACCCAGCCTCCTTTGCAGCATGGCCTTGTAGACAGGACCCCAGGGGGTGCTGAAGGCTCACCCAGGCCGGGGCTAGTGGGGGCTTCCAGGCTAGCACGTAGCTGGGGCACACACAGCGCCCAACCCTTCATCTCTGCACACTGGGCATGCCGCCTCCTGGACAGTGTGTCCCCTGGGCCCTCGTACAGTGCCCTGTCCCCCATCTACCTGCCCCCGGGTGGCCCCCTTTCTGGCTCTGCTTGTACCACCTTCCTCTTGCGAGGAGCCACTGAAGCCCTTGACTCTGTACCTGGCACTGGGGAGACGGAGGGGCAGAGTGGGGCTGTGGGAGACACAGGCCTGTGCCAGCTGTGTGCCCACTCTGAGCCTCCATCCCCTGTGGCAGGAGGGCAGCTAAAGCTGGCTGTCCTCGCTGTGGAGCCCAGGCACCTGCGGTACCCACAGGGCCTGCTGGGCACCGAGGAGAGGCCAGCCCACGTGGGCAGCCGTGTCTCTGTCCGCGCAGATGGGAGTGGTGGCTGGAGCACCATCTGTCTACACGGAGCTCCACACCCGTCGTGGCGAGGGGAACCCACCCTGCCTCGTGCCCTGGATCCTGCTGTGCTCCTGGGTCCCCTGGAAGGCCGTGCTGGGGTGGGGGCCCTCGGAAGGGACAGTGTGCGGGCCAGGCTGGAGGTGAGGACGTGGCGGGTCTTCAGCCCTTGCTGCTGGCCTCGCCCGTGGGAGGCCCGGTGGGGTGAGTCATCACGCTGAGAGCCCAGGGTGAGCTGGACGGCCCAGCTGCTCTCCGGGCCTCGGAGCCCCATGTTGTTACGAAGCCGAGCTGCCGGGCCAGGAGGGACCTGAGCTCACAGCAGCGTTCCACCCTAGTCGCCCCGGGACGGGCCTCCTCGGGCCTCAGGGTGAGTGTAGTGTGGGGCAGGGGACGCGGACCTGGCCGTCCTGAAGTGACACCGTGCTGACGCCAGGAGAGCCTAGCTGTCGCCCCGTCTGGGGCCGCATAGCTGGAGACCTTCACGATCTTGCCTGCTGCAAATGGCCGTGGTGGGGAAACTGAGGCTCACGGGATTCAGAGACAGGCCCATGACCTGTGGAAGGCTGAGGCCGGATGATCACAAATGTAAGCCCGGCCTGGAGCGACCTTGTGAGAGTGCGTATCCAAACAAAAAGTCCAAGGAGGAGCTGAGGATGCAGCGCAGGGCCGAGGCCTTGGGTTTACTCTCCTGTACCACGAACCAAACAAAACCAAAACGAAGCAGAACACAGGCCACGGGCCTGAAGTCACCCCCAGCGCTGCTCCTCTTGTGAGTGCAGTCTACCCGGGTGGGGAGCCTGGGCCCAGAGCCGGCGCCCACCCCACCCTCAGCGGATGCGACCCTGGGGTCTCCTGCCCCTGTCGGGCATTTCCACGTGACCAGAGCTGCTATAGGACGTCCCTTGGGTCAGACGAGGGCGTATAGGAACCTGACCTCGGGCTCCCAGAACCCCACTGCCTTGCCTGGACACTGACCCTCTGTGGTGCCCTGCCAGGAACCTTTGACTTGCCCACGTTGGCCCACCCCAGCCGCTGCCCCTTGAGACTCGAGGCATTCTGCCCCAGCTAGTTCATGCTAAGGAGGCATTCTGCTCCGGCTAGTTCATGCTAAGGAGGCATTCTGCTCCGGCTAGTTCATGCTAAGGAGGCATTCTGCTCCGGCTAGTTCATGCTAAGATGCCAGGTGCGTGCAATGGCCACCCTGCCTCTGTTTCCCCTCATGTGCTCCCAGACCCGTAACGGTGGGTTTCCCTGGCCTCTGGCCCCTTCAGGTGATGAGGACCCCAGCCCAGTCCACACCCGATGGCTGCTGTGCTGTGGACAGCAGTGACAATGAGGCGGGATGCCAGGGTTAAGGAGTCTGGGAGTTAAGGACTCTGGGTCGAGTCCCCGCCCTGCTGTGCCACCCTACAGCCTGTCGGAGGGACCCCAGTGAGACCCACGTCACCAGCACTGGAGCCCGCAACACGCTCGGCACGGCCGATCCGCACCCGCGTTTCCTCAGGACGGCCCCTGGGACGCAGTGGCTGCGCTGTCCGTCTCCAGAGGGGGAAACTCCACAGCTGGGAGGCGAGAGCCCGAGATGGGGACCGCGGGCACAGGCTGTCCGGCTCCAGAGCTGGCCTGGGTGCACGCTGTCCCCGGCTGGCTCCTGCATCCATGGCCTGGCCATCCTTGCCGAGCCTGGTCCTCAGGGTTTCGAACAGTGTCCTCTTTGTGGATGGAAGTGTCTTCACTCCACCGACACCCAGAGACTTGCCGGAGAAGGGGGGACAGCAGAGGACCCCTGTGGCTCTCTGGCACCCCCTTCATTCCCCTTGTGTCCGTCAACTCTGCCTTAACCCCCAGAGCAGTGCTGCCCCGAAGATCTGTGGTCCGAGCCCTCAGAGCAGACCCAATCTCCCTGTGTGTCTGAGACCCACAAACTCAGTTCCTGGGGTCCTGCAGATCCCGCTGACCCACTGATGCAAGGTTAGGTCTCTCAGACTGCAGGCCTGGAAATGCAAATACTTGACCCTGCCCCGTGTGGCCTGTGGGTGAGCCGGCTGAATTCACGGGGATGACTTTGCGAAGACTTTACCTAATTTTAGAGCAGTCATTTTCCACGTTGTCCCTGTCACGCTTACCGGAGGGCAGCACTCCTCCATTTCCCTATTATTTGGGAAAGATGAGGATTTACTGGTAACTTTTTCTCCTGGAGGTTTTATTTGTGGGAAGACCCTGTCTGCTGAGTCAGTTTCCTGTGGGAAGGCTGTGTCTGCTGAGTCAGTTTCTTGAGTGGCTACTGAGCATTCACCGGATCTTTTCAACTTGAGTCAGTTCCATTTTTAAGAATGTGTCCGCTTTGTTGAAACGTACCATTTGGTAGACTCTCTGTCCTTATTGAGGAGATTTACCTGTGCCGGTGCCTGCTGTGATCTCCTTCTGGGTCTCATGGTATTGGTGATGTATACCTTTCCTAACCGGTTCTTTTTTTTTTTTTGGAGACAGGGTCTTGCTCTGTAGTGTAGATTGGTCCCAAACTCGTGGCAGTTCTCCTGCCTCAGCCTCCAGAGTGCTGGGATGATGGGCATGCACCGCCACTCCTGGCTCATGTGGTGCTGGGGAATCAGCTTGCTGGGCAAGGGCTTAACCACGGTGCCAGTCCTCCAGCCCTCTTCCTTTTGGTTCTTTGGTGAGTCTTGCCACAATGTTGTAAATGTTATGATTTATAATGGCTTTTAAATTCCCCCTAGTATATGTATTACTGAATCATTAACTTACTTTGAAAATTTATGTATTTGTAGCTGGACCCTGTGGTGCAGGTCTGCCATTCTAGCACTTGTAGAGGCTGAGGCAGGAGGATCACGAGTTCAAGTCCAGCCTGGGCAATTTAGCAACTTAGCAAGACTCTGTCTCAAAATGAAAAATAAAAATAAAAACAAGCCGGGATGTATCTCGGTGCGAAGACCCTGGGCTGGATCCCCGGGAGCACAAGCAAAACAAGACAAAAAAATCCACGAAACTTACGGTTTCGTTCACTTCTTCTGTTTCTTTGGAATTATTTTCTTTTATTTTGTCACCCTTACATCTCCGTTATTTTCTAGTTGCGGGGAAAGAATGTCGAACGTCCACAACTTAAGGGAGGAAAGATTTATTTGAGCTCACAGTTTTTCAGAAGGTCACGGTGCCCCCTTGGGCAGCAGAGAGCTCTTCCCGCGTGGCAGGCGGGGAGGCCAACAGTCCAGGTCCAGGAGGCAGGTGGAGCCGGGTCAAGCCCCAAGCACCCGCCCCTTCGAGCCAGGCCCCGCCCCCAGAGGCACAGGGAACCCACAGGTAACCCGCCACATCCGAGCACACGAGGGGGGAGCGATTGTTGAGTCATTGGTGGCTCTAGACATTGCGCTAACTTTTCATTACTGTGACTAAGTGCCCGAGAAAGCCAGCTCACAGGAGGGAGGATCTATTTGAGCTCACGGTTTTGGGCCTGGCCCGGCTGTCTCCACGGCTCTAGGCCCGGGGTGAGGCACAGGCATCGTGAGAGAGGGACGTGGCCAAGGCAAGCTGCTTGCCTCATGCAGCCATAGAGGAGGGGCTGGGGACAAGGTGTTGTCCCCAAGGTCACGCCCTGAAGTCCCCAAGGTGACCCTTCCCCTCCCTGCAACTCAGTCCTGCCTCCTAAATTCCCACCCCCTCCCAGTCATGCTGCCGAATTATAAATGCATTGGTGGGTGAATCTCTGATGAGGTCAGAGCCCTCACCATCTGCTCACCTTCCAGAAGTCCTGGTCGTGACATCATGAATTGAGGGTGTCCTCCTGAGTCCATCTGGGAGTGCTAAACATCTGTATTGGGACCGTGTGGCCCTCAGAGAAGGGTGGTGTTAGGGTTTTGGTCGTGACTGTTCCCCCAAACCCTTATGTGCTGGGATGCTCTGAGTTATCTAGGATTTTCCGTGCTGTGAGGTGTGGCCTGGCCTGAGGGGGTGGGTCACTGACGTGTGGCGGATCACCGGGCACGTGGTGGACCACGGGGGACGTGGCCCGGAAGGACATGCTCCCTGCTCTGGCCTCTCCTCGACCCCAGTCCTTCCTTTTTTGTGCTGTGAGCAGCTGTTCTCCGCCAGACCCTTCCACTATTGCCAGCCACCCAGGAATGGACCAAATCCTCCTGAACCCATAGGACGAGACCGCTGAAACCGTGAGCCAGCACAAGCTGTGGATGTCGGGTACTGAGTCCCAGCAATGTGAGAGTAGCAAGGCAGGTTGGACTTTGTAGATGTGTCTGCGGTGGGAAGGATGGCAGGTGGGGGCCGGGCAGGGTGCCCACAGCTCTCCTCTGACGGGGCCGGCGGGTCTCCTCACCATGGCCGGTCCTCAAGCTGGCCCCGCAGTGGGCTCTGCCCGTCACCAGCTTCTGTGGTGATGAGCCAGGCCTTTTCCACGCAGCTTTCTCTCGCGTGAGTGTTAAGGCTGGGCCTTTTAGCTCTCTGGAAGCCACACTCTGAGCAGTGAGCGGGCCCACGGCGGACGACGTGGAGCAGGTGCAGAGTGTCGGTCCCCTGGCTGGGGTTGCGCTAGTCTGCTCGGTGCCTGTCGGTGGTGTTTCCCCGGGCAGGGCTCCGAGCCCCCTGGGCCTGGCCCCCTTGGGTGTGAGTGGGTACCCGTGTCTGTCCCGGGCTCTTGCTAGAAGTCAGGCCCCAGCTGACTGCAGCCACTCCTCCTCTCAGGCTTCAGGAGCCTGGCTTCAAATCCCATAATGATGCCAGCTGCCTGTTCACTGGGATGGGAGACAGCCACACCCCACCTTACCTGACACACCTTCCCAAGTCCCAGCTGAGCGCCTCTGGGCTAGCCCAGCCTTCTGCCCCCTCTGGCCACTCCTCCCACGGACACTTTTCAAATCGCTGTATTATTTGAGAGTGCAGGGCGCGCTGTGCCTTCCCCCACAGAGAGCTGCAGCTGGTGGCTTTCCCGCTGCCATGCCCTGTAGAAGGACGTTTTGCTGTACGGCAGATGGCAGAAGTGGCATTGTGTTACTGGTGATGTCCCAGGCGTGGCCCTTGGGTTGTATCAGCGCACTCCATGTTGTCCTTGGGATGGCAGCATGGCCCGAGGTGACAGGTCTCCTCCACCAAACGCCACAAGACGGTGTCCGTGTCCATCCACAAGGCGATTCTGCACCTTGTCACCTCAACGGCAAGCCCCACGTGCTCTGTGGGTGTCTTGGTGTGCTCTGCTTGTGCCTCTGTGTGTGTCTGAGTGTGTCTCCATGTGTACATCCCTGTGCGTGTCGGCATCTTTGAATGTGGGTCTCTGTACGTGCAGCTGTCTGAGCATATGTGTCTCTGTGCGGGTTTCTTTGTGCCTGTGTCTCCAAGCATGTCTCTGTGTGCGTCTCTGGGAGTGTGTGCGTCTCGGTGTGTGTCAGTGGCTTCCTAGACACGGGGCCTGGACACGGAGGAGGATCCCTGGGCGCTGTCAGTTTTTCTGAATACAGATAACATCTAGGATGGGCCCAAAGTTGTGTAAAATTCACCTGCCACCAGAGGTAGAGACGAAAACGCCAAACTCTTCTCAAATTCGAACGTGCGGGGGCAGCTGCTCTCCACCTTCTGGTGAGCATCGTGGGAGAACTCTCCGTACAGGTGCACAGATATCCCTGGATGGTGAGCGAGACGGGCCAAGTGGCTGGCAGGACGGAAATGGAGGTGACCAAGCAGAACGAGTGGCCACTGGCCTGCAGCGCAGTGCCCGAAGCCTTGCGCCATTTCCTGAAACACTCAGGCTGTTATTATCTGCAAAGCGCAGCCCGGTGCCCAGCGTGGGGCCACTCAGGAGAGCCCGTCTCCACACTGTAAGCTCCGCCCAACCCCATCGCATGTCATGCTGCTGGTGGCCCCTTCCCATCGTCCCTCCCCTCCACGAGGGAGAACAGGGGGGAATTCAAAGAAAAAATGAACTCCGGACACTCTGAGAATATTATTTTATTATTTTCAGTGTGGAAACAAGTCTTTTACTTTTTTAACTGTGGGGGAAACTGAGGTCCAGAGAGATAGGTTGACAAGCTCAGATCCACAGTGAAGTCGGCAGGCTGAGTGGGACCCAGATATCCCGCTCCATGCCCAGGGCCCTCTGCTCCTTCAGGATGGAAACCTCAGGCTCTCGGAGATCGCGGGGCTCCACCAGGGCCCCCTGTGGGCCAGGGTCGCAAGACTGACACTGGGCACTCTGGGGTTGCTGATGTGGAAGACACAGCTCGTGTTGGGGGTTGAATCAGCTGTGGCCTCCCAGGGGGTGGCCAGCTTGGTGGGGCCGAGACCGTGACCCTGGCTTTCCTTTACAGCTGAGCAACAGTGGCTGGCCTCACAGCCCTCACACCCAGGTGGCCACCGAAGACCTGTGCGCAGGGACATGATCCCTTGGGCAGGCTCCGCACCTCCTCCAAGCAGTGCAAGACCAAGCTGCCATCTGCCTCAGACAGAAAGGACGCTGCACCTTCGGGGGCCTGTGGCACCATCTGTGGATTGTCCCGAGACCCTCTTTTTCTGCAGTGGCACCCTCAAGCCCATGCCTGTGTCCCCTCACTGTGCCATTGAGGCCAAAGCCATTTCATGCAGCATGGGACACAGACTTGGGCTTCTGGGCTCTACCATGGTAGTGCCAGCTGGCCCCCGGGCAGTGAGTCCCCCCTTCCCGGTTGCCTGTCCTTGTATCTGGGTGACGACTTCAGACTGTCCCCAACCCTCTGGGCACTGAGGTGCACATTCTGCTCAGGGCTTGCCTAGTGCCCTGGGTCTTTGGCCCAGCAGAAAAGCCTCCTGTGGCGGCCACAGAACCTGGACTGGGAACCACTGAACCTCAGGACAGGTGCAAACTTATGTGATAAGCGTTTGGTTTTGTCCGAAATGCTCCCTCCCACCCAGAGCCTTGTTCATTCCTGTTTGACCTTTTTCTGGGCGCCCAGCCGCTGGCCTGTCCTGAGCCTGTGCACAGCCAGCGTCAGCCAGAGCTGGGAGGTGAGGGGCCCGGCCCCCCGAGGCTGGCTCCAGCCCCGCTCTGTCCCCAGTCTTCTTCCCACCCTTTCCCCTCATTCTCCATTAACAAAGCTTTCAAACTGCCCGCGTTTCAAACGCGAGTGAAAAAACAGAACTGCGGAGACCCACAGGGCCGCGGCTAGTGCCAATACCACCCCTCTGCGATTGTCCTGTGCTCCTCCGCAGGCTGGCCGCGTTGGTGACATCCCAGCTGGCTGAGGCTGAGCTGCTTTCAAGGAACCTTTGCGCACAGCCACCGTCTTTGGAGCCTGGGCACCGTTCCAGCGGCTGCCCTGCACCCTGGGGGGCACCTGGTCCCCTAGCACTCCTGTATGTGGGTCTCCTGGTTCCTCCGGGTCTGCTGAGGGCGGGCTAGCAGGGCCCTCCACCTAAACGCTCCCGACCCTGTGTGTCCACGCCCCTTCCTTCCCCACCTCCTACCCTGGCCCTGAAAGACCTGGTGACCACCTGAAGTGTCAGCCACCCTGATCCTTTGCCCCAGCCCTGCATCTCTGTCCCCCAGATCACCACTGTTGCCTCCGTAACCCCCCGAGAAGCCTGCGCTCCCTCTCAAGCCCGTTACGACAGTCCCTTTGGGCTGGTGGCTCGGGGCGGAACGGGCCCCCCACCAGGTGCATCTGGCTCCTTCCTCCTCGTCCCCACGGCCTGGCCTGAGGACGCTGCCATTGCCTCTGTCCAGGCGGGCCGTCCTCCCCCGGGTGCCTGTGCTGTAGCTCCTTCTCCTGCACTTCGGCCCCACCCTCCCTCTGCTCACCCACCTCCCTTGGGTGCCCGGGGCTTGGCTAGGTTGGGAGTGGGCTGCGCTGTCTCTGCGCTGGGCACCATCAGGCTGGGCTGGCCCTTCTGCCTGCTCCCCAGCGTGGAGAGGGCAGCTGATCTTGGGCCTGTGATGCTCATAGGGGCAGGGGCCACCCAGGGCTGCAGGGCTCAGGGAAGCTCCCTGGTGTGCCACATTCCCTCCAGAGGACCCCTGGCGTCCCTAGACAGTGAGCCTGGGGCGGCAGCGGGTCGGAACCCAGAGGGCCTCTGCTAGGTCTCTGGAGGCACTTCAGCCCTGACCTGCTGTGTGGCCCACACGGCTGCCCCGGTTGCTACGGGCGGCCCCATGTCCCTTTGGCCGGCTCAGTGGGGCCTGGCCTGGTGAGGATGGTGGCAGGTGTGCACCTCAAGAGCCCATTCATGGGTGCCCCAGCCTCCAGGGCCCCCTCCCTCTTCTTTCGTCCTGCTCCTCCTCCGGGAGCCACCTGGGTCCCACATGTCCTTCGGGACGGCCTGAGGCTGAGCCTGCCCTCTGTCCAGGGTCTCCCCACCAAGGGCGTAAGTGACCGGGGGCCGGGGAAGGCAGCCTGGAGCTGGGGCAGGGCTGGGTTCCTAAGTTCGAGTCCGGACAGGCTCCAACGTTTCACGCAGTGCTTAGTTAGCCCTGGCACAGCGGAGGGTCGGGGAGAGGGGATGGCAACAGACAGGGTCGGGGGCGGACAGGACGCAACGCTGGGGCCCTGGGGTTGGGGCTCCCTGCGGGGCCCCTCCAGCCAGCGTGGCAGCGTGTCATGGGGCCGAGTGCCCCGGGACTCTCTGGCTCCTGTCGCTGGCTCCTGGTGGTTCCTCTTTGGCACTGTCCTGCGTGTTACTCGGTGTCTGTCCACAGAGCCAAGGGGACGGAACTCCCGTGTGTAACCCAGGGAAACGGAGGATGTACAGTCTGCCTCCACCAGGGGTGCCCTGAGAACAGGGGCCTCTAGAGCTTGGGGGTGTCTAAGGAAAGCAAACCTTGGTTGCCAGGATGCAGAAAGGCTCCCCAGAAAGCCCCAGCCTGCCCCGGCCGGCCGGCGCGGGGCTAAGGAGTCCAAATTGCACCCTCTGAACTCCAAACCGATGGCTGCAACTGAGGTGCCGCGCCCGTGGGAGTCTCGCCGCATCCTGGGGGGTTCAGCTCAGCCCACAGGAAGTCAGCGGAGCCAGGACTGACGTGTGAAGACACTGAAGGAATTCAGGGCCACATGGTCCCCATCCAGATGGCGGGTGGTTGCACAATGCTGTGAATCTGCTAACTGGCCTCCTGGCCTGCCGGCGCGCACACGTTAAATGGTTAAGATGGCAAGTCTCGGGCTACATGTAGCTCACCGCAGCAAACCAAGTCAGAAGAGAACCGGAGAACACCAGAAGGCGCTGTAGGAAGAAAGTCACCTGGGGCCAGGGTGACGGGCACAACGGGTGGGAGCAAGGGGGTAAGGGCCCCAGCCAGGGTCCCGGCAACGCAGGTCTGTGATTTGCAGGCACTCATGGGAGCAGCAGAAACCCTTGAGTCACCGGGCCTGGTGGTGCAGGCCTGGAATCCCAGCACCCTGGGGAGGCTGAGTCAGAGGGTGCAAGTTCAAGCCCAGCCTGGGCAACTTAATGGGACCCTACCTCAAGATTTAAAAAAAAATTTTTTTTCTTTTTAAATGGGCTGGGGATGTAGTTCAGTGTGAAGGCTCTGAGTTTAATCCCTGGTACCACAACAAAGAAAGAAAGAAAGAAAAAGATGTCCCTGCCCCCAGCCCTGCACCTGCAGAGGGCCAGTCCCCCAGGTGCACTGTTCACGAGGACAGTGGTGTGAGGGGGACACCCAAAGCTGGAAGCCCCTGTGGGGCACAGAGAGTCACAGGGTCCAGGACTCCAGGGGACTGTTTGCCCAGGATGCAGGGGCCGTGCCTAGGAGGGACACGATGCCCAGAGGACGGTGACATCCGGCAGAGGCGGGAGTTCTAGAAGATTCTAGGCAGTGGCGTGGGGGCAGCGAGGCTCGGAAACAGACCTCCGCTGTGTGGGGCAGGGACACCTGGGGATGGCTCAGGAATCGGAGCTTCCTGCGGCGGGGAGAACCCGCTTCAGGAGGCCAGGGCCCCAGGGGCAGCCCGGACGGCTGGGAAGGGCAGGAGGTGAGGGCCCCGCTGGGGCAGGAGTCCAACCTGGGCCGCCCCGCCCGCCTCAGGAGCCTTCCCTGTGTGTGGACAAGGAGGCTGGGCTCGGAGAGGTCAGGCAACTCCCCGGAGGCCCCCCAGCGGCAGAGTCGCAGAGTGGGCACCTGGCGCTGCCTAGGCCGGGGTCCCTGGGAGCCCTGTGCGCCCAGCCACGGGACGAATGGTCTCCTCGATCCCCAGGCCCCAGCTGTGCCGAGGTTCTGGGTACCTCACTACCAACCTCCCTGCAACTGCATAAGTGGCCTCAGGAGAAAGAGAGTGTGTGGTCCCTTGGGGGGTTCGGCCCCTGCCCCCGGCGCAGTGGGGCCAGCAGGGAGGTCAGGTGTCCACCAGAGGGGCAGGGGGGGAGGTGCTTCTCAGCCAAGCCATAGTTGTGCTGCAGGGCAGTTGGTGTCTGCAGAGACACCACGCAGCGGGACCTCGGTGGCTGCAGGGCGGCACAGGCCATGTGACCACGCCCAGCTGAGGAGTCCATGAAGATTTTCCCCCCCTTGTTCACAGCTTCCCGCTCTGTCCCCAGAAAGCAACAAGGACACATGGAATCCACCCGTTCTCGGACTCAGGACGCTGTGGAGGCGGGAAGGGACGCTCAGACGCTCAAAAATTAACTCTTGTTAAAAGCGGGAGACAGCCCGGTAGGTGAGCAGGGAGGAGCGCTGGACCCTCTGCCAAGCAATTGTGCCCTGACACCCAAGGCAAGAGAGCCTGCCTCCTAACCCAACTGCCCGCCGGGCTCCCAGCCACCAGCCAGGTCAGCCGTGGGAGTGCAGGAGCTCGCGGGGCCTTGGCCGGTGGTCCCAGGCGGTCTGCTCCTCAGGCCCTCCCTAGAGGACCCCCCGTGGGTGGGAAGAGGACCACCCGGGAGGGGAGCGGTCTGGGGAATTGTTTAGATTTTCTCCTGTGTTTACCAAACACCAAACACAGCTAAGGATGTGTCCTGGGGGTTCCCGAGGGCGGGCCGCAGCCGGGCAGGGACCTGCGGAGGAAGGATGCCGAGGGCTTCGGGGCTGAGCCGCGTCTGTCCTGGCTCCTCGGGTCCGGTCCTCCACCCCGAGGTCTACCATTGCTCTTGTGAGGGGCAAAAGCCCACTGAGGTCACAGCACCCAGGACAGAGGGAGAGACCTGCTGGGGTCCCAGCGCTGGGACAGGTGGCAGCAGCTCCCCGGGCTTGAGGCTGACAAGCGGGAAGGCCTCCGCCAAGAACAGAGAGGGCGGGTCACCAAGAGGGCCCAGGAAAACCTTGGCAGAGCATGCCACCCTTCTGAGATCACAGTGGGCGCAGAGGGCTGAATTCGGCACGTGGAAGAGGCTGACAGGTTGGGAAGTGTGCACAGCTCGGATCGATGTCACTTAGCTGACAAATCCCAGCCTGGCTTGGTGGCCCATGGCGGGTGTCCCAGCGCTCCAGGAGGCTGAGGCAGGAGGATCACCAAGTTTGCTCACCTGGGCAGTTTAGTGTCTTAGTGAGACACTGTTAATAAAAAGGGGCTGGGGATGTAGCTCAGTGGGGCAGACCCGAGTTCAGCCCCCGGCATCACCGAGTGAGAGAGAAAAAGGAAAAAAAAAAAAAAAAAAAAAAAAAGGAAGCCAAGACCCAGACACTTCACTCAACACCTTTCAAGGCTGTGCCCGGCGGGGACCCCACCATTCCCCCACGTCCCTGCCTCCTCAGGGCGGTGCCCCGGGCTGGCGAGCTCACCCGCACCACAGGGGCCTCTGGGAGGCAGCTGCGACCCCAGGGGCCACACAGTCCTAGGAGCAGACCTGCAGGGTCGCGTGGCCATTCTGCGCCCAGCTGCTGAGGGGCAGCTGCACCGCCTCCCCAGGGCCGTGCCAGGTCGCGTTGGCTGATGCTCGCTGCCTGCCCTGGGCTCCCTGGGCTTCACTCTTCAACCTGGGAGCTGGCGTCAAGGACCCCTTTGGCCTCTGACTTCAAAGTGGGCCCAGCTGGGGGTGGGGCAGGAGGGGAGCAGGCTGAGGAGCTCCTGGGTCTCCCTGGGGGTTGGCTCGGGCTGGCTGGGCATCGGAGCCAAGAGGCAAAGCCAGGGCGTGGTGCACATCGGTCATCCCAGTGCTCCGGGAGGCTGAGGCGGGAGGATTGCAAGTTTGAGACCATTCTGAGTGACTTGGAGAGATACTGTCTTCAAATAAATAATTAAACAAATAATAAAATAAATAGGGAAAGGGTTGTAGCTCTGGGCAAAGGCCCTGAGTTTGATTTCAGGACCCCCCAACTCACCCCACCCTCCAAAAAAAGCGAGGGGCGAGGCCATTTGCTCTAGGCGGCCACTTTGTGTGAGGTTGGAACCTGGCACGAGACCTGTCACCGCCCTCTCCCGGTGGTCCCTTCATCCTGGTATAGAGGTTCTCCCGCGCCCACACACAGGCCCAGTGGATGACGCTGTTACTCCCCAGATGGCCACACACTGGTGCGACCTGTGGGGGAGCCGCCGGGCCCAGCCCCTGGGGGCCTGGTCACACAAAGGCCTGTGGGATGCCCTCCCTCCGGGTGTTACCAGCTGCCCTGTGTGACCCAACAGGAGGGGATCACAGAGGGGGCACCGTGCAGCCAGGTGCTTGCCCTGGGGAGGAATGCGGGTGGCATATCACCGTGCCACCCAGCCCAAGCTGCCCTGCTCCAGTGGGTGTCTAGGGATCTCCTGCTTAGGCAGGACCAGCTGTCGTGCAGCTAGGTGGGAGGCCCCGTGTGCCAGGGGCCGCGCCAGGATGCTGGTACCCAGCACGGGGGTCCCAAGTCACCTGCCTGTGGGTGCCGCCCGTGCCCTGGGGTGCAGGTGTGGGCCTGCTGTCTGTTCACCCATGAGAAGCTGCAGCCAGGCGGCTGTGGGTGGCTGCGGGCGCTGCGTCGGGCAGTGGAGGGGCTGTGAGCCACTTCCTGGGGGTAGTGGACGTTGGCTTCAGTTCCTGTGTAGCACGGTCCCATCCAGACACCTCGCTTATGTAACTGTTCGGGCCGGAAGGGATGTTTAGGACAGCGCCGCTCAGAGGCCCAAACATGGAACCGCTCCAATGCCCAGCGCGGCAGGACAGCGGTGTCGACCATGAGGCCAGACACGGCTGCCACCAAGGAGTGAACGTGGGGTCTGCGGCCGGCGTCCACGCGTGGGGTCCTGTCCCCCACGCCGCTGCAAACAGAAACGAATGCGTGAACTCATTCAGGGATGAAAGTAAGCAGAAGAGCGACGTATGTCGATCCAGCCTGCTCAGGACTACCTCAGCGCACGAGTGTAGTGGCGGCCAGCACCGCGCATGCCTCTGTGTCCGTACACCCGGGGGGCCTCCCCGCCATGTCAGGGGCTGCACTTGTGTCCAGGTTTGGGGGGGCTGGCCTTGAGCTGCTCCTGATTCCAGAAGCCCCCCTTCCCCCGGAGGGGCCCCTCCCCGGCCCCCAGGCCAGCACGCCCCCTGCCCTTTGACCTCAAATCTCCACTGGGTGCCTCTCCCTGGCTTTCTCATGTCAGTGCCCCCGTGTCTCCCCAGATTTGTGTATTGAACTGCACCCCAAGGTGAGGGTCAGAAGGGGTGGCCTTTAGGAGGGCTCAGTGTCCCCATAAAGGGGCCTGAGAGATGGCCCAGAACCCCTGTGCTTAGGCTCAGTCTCTTGGGCTAAGGCGTTCTCTCTGCACCGGGGTCTGGGACGTGTCATGCTGGCCTGGGTGGCACCGGCAAGGCTCTGGCCGCCTTCCTGCAGTTTCCTGATGTCATCAGCTCCGGCACGGGGCGACCGAAATATACAGTTCGTGCTTGAATTAAGAGAAAAATGAAAGTGTGTCAAGTGAAAGGCACATTGCCAAGGACAGTGGGACACGGGGGTTGGAAGAGGGGGAAGGATTTGGGGTAAGAGTAAATGTGCCTTTCACTGTAATGTTATTTTTATTTAAACTTTCACCCTATATGGTGACCACCTGTTGATCGGTCTCCATCAGGTGACAACGTGGCTGTGTGTCCCCCTCCACCGTGGTCTCTGCGTCTGGCACTGGGTGACTTGGGGCTCTTCTCCAAATTCAAAACGACCATGAGAGGTCAACGTTTTAAATCGATCCAGGGCACCAGGGCGGCCAGGACAGGGCAACAGAAGACCCTCAGGGGAGGGACTTCCTGGGCGGCTGCAGGAAGTGGTGGGGATGGTGGTGGGTGGGCCTGAAGCGAGGGGGGGACTCTGAAAGGGACCCGCGGCCACATGTCCTCTGGGGGCAGCTCTCCCCGTGCCTGGGGTCATAGCGCATACCCCGCGCTGCAGCCGTTTTCTAGATGCTCTGTCTCTGAGTCCCAGGGGCCCCCTTCCCCACAGGGTGGAGTTCTTCCGAAACTCACGTGGCAGTGGAGGAGATTGAGGCCGGGTGGAGAGGTGAGCAGCCCACACATGGTGAGGGTATCAGCCCTGAGTCCATGCAGCGTGGGAGCTGGGAGCCCTCGCCTCCCAACCCCGGGCTGTGCTGTGTGTGTGTGGGACCCCAACAGCCCGGAGCGTGGCTTTGTTGACCCCCAGCGCCCCCTCAAAATGCTGCAGCTCTCCCATGGTTCACGGGAGGTTTTATGGACGCGTGAGGGGCATACAGCCAAAGGACAGCTGGTGCTGGTGGACTTAGGATGTCCCTTCCCCGGGCCTCACGGAGACATCAGGGGAGGGGACACTTTAGGAGTGTTCCAAGTGCGTTTTTTAAGAGGTGACACGATTTCTGCTGGACAGAGGGTCCTGGCTGTCCTGAGGAGGAGGGGACAGTGTGAAGCCCCCAGATACTTGGAGCTGTTCTCAGATGGATGGTCACATGGAGAAGGAACGGGGACATTCCTACCACCTTACTTCTGTCTTCAGGATGTCAGGCTAGGGGTGATTAAAGTGGGGTGTCAGCAAGAGCGAGGGTTCTGGGGGCTGGGGAGTGGCCAGCTCTGTCTCCTGCCCCCCCCCCCCCAGGGTCTCCAGGCCCCCTCCCGGGTGTCTCCAGGCCCCTTTAGCCAGGGCCTCCAGGGTCCTCTCCCCGGGTCTCAGGGTCCCTTCCTGGGGTCTCCAGGGCCCTCTCCCAGGGTCTCTGGCACATTGTGTGGAAACAGACACACCGTCCCACAGAACATCAATGCCAAGTGTGACCATGAGGCACCTGCTCGTGGGTGTGAACCTCAGGAAGGCGCCTCCCCACCCCAAGTCCTCGTTTGTGAGCGAGCCCTGAAGAATGCTGCCATGGCAGCCTCAAGGGCGGCTGGTTCAGTCCCCTCAGGAGCAAGAAACCCCCAGGGGCTGGTCTTCCTATGATGATCCCAGATCACTTGGGGAGAGGGGAGCCCTCCTGTGAACTGCAGCACGTGCGAGGGGTGCAGGCTGCGTGCTCCTGGTGAGAACCCGACGCCCCCTGAGCTGAGGTGGGGCTGAGGCGGGAATGCAGCTGCAGAGAGGCTGGACCGCACAGAGACCGTCATAAATCAGCTGCTGCCAGGTTCCCATCAGAACTCTATCAGTGAGTGCCAAGGGGCAGTTAAACTGCACCTGGTGGGGGTGAGCTGAGGCACCTCAGATGGACAGCTGCAGCTAGCGGCGGGCTTTAGGTCAGCAGTTGGTACTTCAGTCCATGTGGGGCCCGCTCAGGGCTCCATGAGTCTGCGTGCTGGTGGTTTATATAATTATTTATTTTCCTCCATTTTTATTAGTACACACACACACACACACACACACACACATATGTATCCGCACACACATTATAGACCATGATGACACTGAGCGTGTGAATTTTGTGCACACGTGCATTGCGTCAACCTCCTGTCCCCTCTCCTCCCCGATTCTTGCCCTCCCACCCCTTCCCTCATCTCCCCTAACTCCCATCGATCGATACTGTGGGTTTCTCGTATTAGAGAAACCACGTGGCATTTAGCCTTCTGAGTCTGACTCACTTCCCTCAGCATCATGGGCTCAAGTTGTGTCCATCTGCCTACAGGCGCCTCCAGTTTCTGTCTTTACGAAAGAGCAGCACCCCAGGGTGCGTATAGACCACACTCTTTGATCCACTGGCCCGTTGAGGGATATTTTTGAGTCTCCCACGATTTGACTATTGTTAGTTGGGCGCTGTGAATGAGGTGTGTGTGTATCTCTGTTGGGTAATTATTTTACTATACATGATAATTTACTAATAACGGAACTAAAGTGCACACCAAGTGTAATGTGCTCGAATCACCCCCAAACTATGTCTCTCCGCCACCCCCACCTGTGGAGAACCTGTTTCCCATGAAACCGGTTCCTGGTGTGTAAAAGGTTTGGGGGCCGCTGCTGTGATGGCTGTGGGGAGGCAGTGCTGACCTGGGTTCGAAGCCCCCAGGCTCTGCGGCCAGTGCTCCAGCTAGCGACCCAAGCAGCTAATTGGAAATTGGCCATCGTGACGTGGACACCTGCGCTCCTCAGCAGGTGTCAGGGTGGACAACGTTCCTAAAGTCACACGAGTGGGGTGACCCTCAGCTGTGGGCTAGGCTGCCTGTGATTACTGTTTCGTTTGGCTCTTGTGTTCATCTGTGGGTTTCTTGTCTACAGAGGGGAAGGTCACACCCAAGGTGGCCCAGTGGCGTGCCTAGATGTGTGGCCACTCTGCTGCAGCAAGTGTGAAGGCTTCAGAAACGTGCACCACGTGGGGTCAGACAGCGCCGCGTCAAAGCCATGCCTGGGGGACTGCTGCTTCCCCACACGCATGCCAGTGCCACTCAGCCTAGGCCCTGGGGGAGGGAGCCACACTCCCTTGGTTCGTGAGGCTCTGCCAAGTCAGCCCTGTGGTCGGCCACTGCTCAGACCTTGTCCAAGTTGTGTGTCTGGGAGCTGTGTGCATGGAAACCCTGTGTTTACCATTTGGGACAAAGTTCTAGTAGGAACACGAAGCTCTCTGTGCCAAGGAGGGGGAGAAAGGGAGGTGCCAGATGCCAGGTGGCCACTGCAAAAGGACCCAGAGGTGGCTGGGGACCCGTCTATGCCAGCCTGGGACACTTTCTTGGTATTGAGCTTTCTGGCTGGCCTGGCTCATGGCTCGGGCAGCCACTCAGCTCACCCCTGCTCCTTCCTCAGCCCCTTCTAAGATGGTCTCCTCGTCCACCTTCCTGGTCCCAGCCCTGCAGGGGCCCGTACCCCTCCTCTCTCTGTCTCACGTGGTAACCTCACTGTCGTGAAGCCCCTGCTGTGCCCAGCTGTCCTCTAACTCCATGTGCTCCGATCCCTCACGCAGTTGCCCCCGGGGAGCCCAGAAGCTCTGTCTAAGGATCTACAAGACCTTGGCCCAGCTGCCCCTGCACTGGGGAAACTGAGGGTCGAGTGGGAGGGGAGCTGTCTGCGGCCAAGCACGGAGTGGCAGCTGGTCCAAGGGTCCACCCCATCCTCTTACGGTCCTAGATTCAGTTTTCTGTAGGGACACCAGGGCTGATTCACAGGGGGTCTTGAACAACCTGGGCTGACCTAGGCTGGTATTTCCTTAACAAGGGGGCAGAGTCCAGTCTACTCAGTTTCTCGCCAGGCTGTCCCCCTCCTCCTTCATAGTCACACACATGAGGCTATCCAGATGTCCCCAGCGGGAGAGAGAGTGTCCTGGGGCTGAGGGTATCTCTGCGGTCTGGAGCATGAGGCCTGAGTCCCCACCTTCAAGGCCCACCTCTCCCACCTGGACCTCCAGAGCAGGCCTTGATGACCGACCCCCATCCCATGTGGGCTCTGGGGATGGCCTGGGTTTCGGGGGAAGGACCTGGAACCTTCCTGGGTAGAAGGACCCTAAGTCCCCAGGTTCTAAGGCATTTCTCAGCCAGGCTGTGACCTCCCTGGGCCCCAACCATAGTCACTTCACAGCTGGGCGAGCGGGGTGGGGAGCAGAGAATCTGCAGGACAGACTTCGAGGACAGGGCCAGCTCTCCTGGAATCTGGGCCAGAGGTGCGGATGCTGTCTGGACACTCTGGAGCGGAGCCCAGGAGGGTGCTTCTAGTGACACATGGGCTTTGAGCCACCACTTGGGGACGCTGGTGGAGTCGTGGCACCGGGAAACCACCGTGTTTCTGTAGTGGGGGTCGTGCTCACCGCCTGCTGGCTGTGTGGCCAGCCCAGCTGGAGCTCCGGGCCCAGGGATGCGGCCTTGTGGGGAGGGAAAGGCCCCCACCCAGAGTTAGCAGAGCCCCTGGGACCTTCCCGGGGTCTCCAGGACAGTGGTGGCCTGCTGGGTTCACATCAGCCTCCCCACCCCCGCCACTTGCAGGACAGCTGGCTGGGGCAGGCCCACCCTACAATTTGCTGTTACTCAGCCTGCTTAGCGCAGCAGAACCGACCTCAGACCTCAGGACAATGATATGAAATCACTTCAGGGACCAACTGCTAATGGAACAGCCTGTGCCCACTGTGGTGGCGTGGTAGTGCCGGCTGCTGAGGATAGGGCCCTGCCTCACACTGGGCTCCGTACCCGGTGGTCTACCCATCCTGCTGTGTGATCTTGGGCCATTACCCAACCTCTCTGCGCCTGTGTCCTCCTCTGAGTTCCGGGGCTGGTGGGCTGTTTTGCTGGCTGAATTTATACCCCCAGAGCACCCCAAGTTCAGCCTGCAGGTAGCATCCTGAGGGCCTGGAGCAACATGTCCTCACGTGTGTGTGTGTGTGTGTGTGTGTGTGTGTGTGTGTGTGTGCGCGCGTGTGTGGATATCCCGTGTGCAAGCCTGGCCAGCTTCCCTGAGCTAGCAGCCCACTGCCATGGAATCCCCAGGAGTGAGCTTAAGTTGGGGGGGCGGGTCTGAATATTTTAAATGTCCCTCATGTGACGGCCTTGTCCTGCCAGTGACTGACCCATCGGCAGTCACCCCACGGCCTCTTCTCCTGTACCCTCGTCAACATAGGGCATGGAAAAAATTTCTATTTGATTTTTAGCATTATGTTATGGCTAAAATCAATTTGGCTGGCATTTCTGTCTCTGTCGGTGTCTCTCGGTGGCCCCGGGGACCGAGCCTGGGCTTCGTGCATGGGGGCGGGAGCACTCTCCCACTGAGCCGCAGCCCCAGATCCTTTCCAGTGTTTGTTTCACAACAGGGTTTTGCTAAGTTGCCCAGGCTGGCCTTGAACCTGTGATCCTCCTGCCTCAGCCTCCGGAATGGCTGGGATTCCAGGCGTGTGCCACCGCGCCCTGCTGTGTGCTGTATGATTGTGTCCCATTTGCTTGTCTGTCCTCTGAGTCGCCCGTCCCATCCAGGACACTTAAGAGTGCATGCATGCATGCATCCGCATCCGTGTGTGCACGTGTGGGACGAGGGCTTTGCCAGTGGAAGTGTGTGCATGCGTGTGTGCTCACGTAGCGGGCAGCTGTGGCACAGGACCTGTGGGTTTTATGCCTCAGTTGGTGGGTACGTTCCGATTTGGCTCCGGGTGCGTGGCTGCGGAGCCACCCTCGCTCTGAGGCGGTGCCCCGAGTCCGCACGGTCCCTGCTCGGTCGGGCCGTCTGCAATTTGTTTCAGTGCAGGGGGGGAGGCAGCACTCTGACCTTCCTCAGCCTCTTCCCCTCCACGTGGCCTGTCGCTTGCTCCCACGACTTTGGGGCTGGCCGCTGGGCCGCGTCTGGTTCCGTCCCTTGCCTCGAGCTGGGCTGAGGGTGGGGCCTGGGTGACCCCACCTGCAGTTTGGGAGCAAGCGCTGCCCAGGCCTTGTGAATTCATGATTTTATTCCAACTAAAAATTGTTCAGTCCACCCTTTCTCCGCCCAGAGAGTGTTTTGGGTATGTTAATTAGTAGGACTGAATGGAGCCGGAGAGAATTCTAAGAGGAAACGGGGGTTCTGTGTCTCGCACGCCCCTTATGGGGGCCTGGGGGTCCCCTTTTCCTCTGTTTCAGTTCCTCGCTCTGCTCGTCGACCTCCCATCCTGCAGGGCTGTGCGCGTCCTCCAGGTGTACCCGGCTTTGTAGCTGTTCCCAGGCTGACAGTCGCCCCCACCCCATCCCTTTACACATCGTGGGTGCCCGCAGCTTCCCGGTAAGGCGTCGGATGAATGACTGCGTGTGATCTGGAACTTCTGCTTGGCCACAGGGTTTCCCTTGAGCTGGCTCAGGGGCTTCAGCCCTGAGACCTCGGAGGGAGGGATGGGGGATACCCCTGCCTCAGGGCGCGGGGAGACTGGGAGGAGGAGGTGGGGCAGGAGGGAAGTGCTCTCCATCTTAAGCCAGCTGGCATCTGGGGGATTTGCCAAAGAAATGCAGGAGCTGGCCGGGGGCGGACGGGGCAGGGCGCTGCAGCTCTGACCAGCTGCGGGGAAGGGAGGCGCTGGCTTGTAATTAGCGCAGGCTGCAATAGCTGAGCCCCCTTCCATGGCTCGCTGGAATCAGTCTAAAATACCAAGGGGCTGAGCCACGTGTGGGCGCCATGCATCTGGGTAGGGGCCACAGGAGGCCATTGTGCCACTCTTGAGTGGGCGGTGCTGGGGGCTGGGTCCCCATCCCTGGACTCCCAGTCCTGGCGAACTCTGCTGAGGAGTTGGCCCCCTAGGGCGTCTGACTTGGGAGAGCCCTGCGGCCAGTGTGGCCGAGTCCCTCTGGTAGCGGTGTCGCCTGGGCTCCCCTCCTTGGTTCCGTGCCGGCTGCCTCTCCGGATCGATTCTCAGCCTTTGGAATGCGCGCCCGTTCTTACACGGTGGCCCCGTCCGGCTGTGCAAGAGGATGTTGGGAGTCTCATCTGCTTGGAGTCCGCTGGTGGACAGCAGCACGCAAAGACAGGGAGGTGGCTCCTCCAGACAGAAGCAGAGATTGGCGGGAGTGGACAGGACAGGGACTCTGGGGTGATGGTCACCTCCCAGCTTGTGCCCAGCATCCTCACCCTCTGTGACGGACTCTGTGTTCGGTTGTACAGTTGTGTTCCACGTCCCCTTAAAGGCAAGTTCTCCAAGTTCCAGTGTGCACTTTCCCCGGATTCTTTTTTCTTAATCGTCTGACCCCAGGGGGACATCTGGATTTCCAGGTCTCAGGAAATTGCAGCCCGCGTTTTGAATATCAACGACCCATGGGCCACATCCATCAAAGAACTGGGGATGGGAACGTTTCCCCGCGCCTGGCCCGGCCCGGTGGCGGGGCCGTTTTTTCTTCCTGAAAAAAATTCCCCCAAGATTATTTTTAGCGTCTGAAATTCATCTTTCTCCTCCTAAACTTGAACTTCACATGGCAAGGGAACACCAGTGCGTGGCTTGCCCCAGAGACCCGGCGCTCGGCCTGAGTCACAGAAGCTCCCGTGGCCCCGGCCCTGGAGGCCACCGGCCCCTCCCAGCCCGGTCTGGGTTACAGTTCCTCCCCGACACAGGAGTAGCTGCTGTGGTCTGGGCTGATGACACGCTCAGACCCACGCCGGCACAAGGGCACCCATGGGTCTCCGGGAGGAAGGCCCCACGGCGCCGAGTCTGGGACCCTCACCTGGAACCCAGGTCTTCTCTTGGGGCCACCTGTGCCTCCTCGAGCTGCGGGGGGAGTGGGGGACCCCTCCCTGGCTATTCCCAGCGGCTGAGCGGGGCAAAGCGCGCTGTGTGCTCCTTCTGAGGGGCTCTGCATTTTTTCCTGGTGAAGTATTGTGCATGGAAAACCAGAATATAGGCTCAGCATTCCTCCCATAAACAGAGCGATTGTGCCTTGTGAAAGAATCACTCAGCCGGCTGGAGTGTTGCCACGGTTACCCTCCCCCTCCCACCCCGCCGTGTGCTGACGTGGACCGGGAGGCCGCGGCAGACACGTGGCTCCGACTGGCTCCTCTGCTTCCCCGGGACCTTGCATGAGGGCAGCCGTCACCGATGGGACAGCGTGCCCTGGGCCCTCCTCAGCTGCAGGGACCCACCGTCACGTGCGGTTGGGATGCCCGGGGGCTGGGGTCGGCAAGCCCTGGGCGAGCCTGTTGCTCACCATTTGTTACCTACGTGGGGCTGGAGAACCATGCCGGGGTTTCCTCTCCTGGGTTTGGGTCAACTCCAGAAGAATTTCAGTTTCTCGGGTAGACGGAGTGTTGGTTTGCAGGTGTGAGCTCTAACCATTGTTGCAAGCCATCGCCGCCGCTGACCCAGCTTCGGTCTGCTGCGTGCCGCGCCCTGTTACCCCTGCCAGCCTGGGATAACCCTGGTTATCAAGCCCACCTCCAACCATCCTTGCTACCTCTGCCCCTCGTGGGCAGTGCGTGGCCATGGCAACTGTGCTCTTCCTGTAGTGGGGAGTGTGGCCACTTCCTTTGTGGCCCTCTGGTGTCCTGGAAGGGGGAGTCTGGCACTACCGGGAGGGTGGGGGCCTCCTCCTGTGTCCCTGAGATTCCCGCCGCTGTGGGACTCTGGATGCCTAGAGCTGTGAGGGCAGGGGAGGCAGGCGGGACATCACAGGAGTGTCTTCCGCTCTGTGGTTCCTAGACCCATGATGTCTACTGGCTGGGAACCCATGTATCCTGATAGTCACTGATTTAGGGTGGCCTGTGTGCCCCGTCCCCACTGTGTGGCTCTGTTCTGCACTATAACAAACATCTGAGACTGGGTAATTTAAGGCTGGTCTGCATCAATTGCCCAAGGTCTGGAGCTGGCATGGGCCGGTTTCCTGTCGGGCGAGGGCTGCTCCTCCTCTCCAACGTGGTGCTTTGGGCGCTGCGTCTCCAGAGGCGACAGAGGCTGTGTCCGCACCGCAGAGGACGGGCGGCAAGAGGGGCCTATCGGTTTCAGTTGGCCCTTCCCCAGTGACCCAAATCCACCGACACAAGCAGTCACGACACGATCCCCCGAAGCGCTCCCCCTGGGGCTAGCTCATCGGGCTGAGGTTGCAAAGGGTGAGTCTGGGGGAGGGGACCTGTGCGCCCCAACCACAGCACTCACCGGCACAGGGTGTGTCTCTGGTTGGTGCCTTAGCCGCACGCAGTGAGGTGAGGTCCTTCCCTGGCCCTGTGACTCCCACTGCCTGGGACTGGCCTAGTCCCTCAGGCAGCGTATAGGAACCGGTTCGCCCTGTCTCCTGAGCTCTGAGGGGGCATTGCTCCCCAAGTTCAAGGCCCATGAAGCCACTGAAGGAGGGGAGCTGGGACCCTAACACAGTGGATTTATACCATGGAAACCAGAACTGCTGCCAAGGACATGTGCCGTGTGCCTACTCAGGATAGAGACACCCAACAGTAATGTACCAACCAAATATAGAGCTGGGGGCATATCTCAGTGGTTAGAGCATTTGTGTAGCATGTGCAAGGCTCTGGGTTCAATTCCCCAGCACCCCATAAAAAATTATCTGGGCATGCTGGTGAGTTTGAGGCCAGCCTGGGCTACAGAATGAGCTCAAGACCAGCCCGGACCATAGAGTGAAACCCTATTTCAAAAACAAACAAACAACAAGCAAAAATAAATAAATACAATTTTGACGTGTCCTAGAAAGCATTGCGGTTGTCATTTGGGGAAAACATTTTGGGGGGATGGAGCCCGGGGCCCTCACTTATTCCAGATTCCAGCCCTGTGAAAATAGCACCCTAACCTCACTTTAGAGTACACATTGGTCTTTGTTTTTGTACACTAGGTGGTGGGGTGGGAGCTCCCTGGGGATCCCGGGGTGTTCCCTGGTCCGGGACAGCTCTGCCGGAGACCTTGGTTCTCGCTGGGCCTCCCCGGGTCTGCAGTACTTCTGGCCGCCTCTCCACTGCGCTGGGCTCTTTACAAACGTGTGGGGCCCTCGTGCAGAGGGCCTAGGCCGAGTTTACACGCTATTCCCACCACTCGGAGATTTTCCCTCTTACAGCAATAACTTTGTTCGTGAACCGTCAGCCCAAATTTCTAGTCTGTTTCAGGACCCTGGTGGGAGAGTTCTCCTCCGCTCCCTGCGTAGCGCTGACCTACTGGGTTTCTCTTCTGCCCACGCAGCAAGCCCAGGGTGTCCTCCTCGGGCCCCATCCGGCCCAGGGCTCCTCCCTCAACGCCTCCAGCGTGGCCCTCTCCCCCTTCCCAGAACCCTGCCTCTCACCCACTTTTGACTCTGAGTGGCCTCGGGCCAGGCCCTGCCCTTCTCGAGCTTGGCTTCACCCGTAAAGTGCAGCAGGGATCTCCAATCCCTGGACACGGACCGGCATGGCGGGAGGTGAGCGGTGGGCTGGAGAGCAGAGCTGCCTCTGCATTCACAGCCACTTCCTGTCGCTCACGTGACCCCTGTGCTGCGCCTCCTGTCGGATCAGCAGCTGCCTCCGATTCCCAGAGCAGCAGGAACCTGGCTGTGACCTGCGCAGCGAGGTTGCGTGCTCCTTGCGAGGATGTAATGCCCAGTGATCTGAGGGGGAGCCGAGGTGGGGCTGCTGGTGCCACGCCCCACTCCCTACCCCCATGACACGGGTCCCTGGTGCCCAGAAGGTTGGGCAGCACTGATGTACAGAGGGCCTAGAGAGCTCATTTTGTGGGTGGCCCTCATTAAGGGTGAGCAGAGGCCGTTGATGACCAAGGCTACGCAGAGGATTCTGAGTCACCGGCCTGGCCCCCAGGAGGGAATCTGTGATTGATTAGCAATGCCTGTCTTGGGAATAAGAGGGAATGGGGTGCCTGTTGCTGGCTCCCTGTTCTCTCTCACAGGACTTGGGGCTTCGTCAGCACCCGCCCTCAGCGTTTCCATGTCCCTCATTCCCCCATTTTACTTTTCCTCTGCAGAAGGCGTGCAGTGACCTGCACACTGGAGCAGAGGGTGCTGAGCTCACATGAGGGGTGTCCCTGGACAGAGCTGGCTGTCACTTGGTGGGCCTGGGTGGCCCCCAGGGAGGGACTCTCAATTTGAAGGGAGATCTTGATCCTTCACGCCACGTGGAGACCAAGGTGGTGCCGGCAGGTGCCCTGCAGTGAGAGATAGTACCCTCCTGCGACGAGGGACAGTGGCTTCTGCCCCCGGGTTGGGGAGAGGAGAGGGCTGGGGCTGCTGGACACTCAAGCCAGCTGTGCCATCCAGGGGACACATGCATGCCCCTAGCAGTTGCTGACCATAAGCACAGGGCTGTCTGAGGGACATTGTCGGTTCTGGCTCCTGCTGCTGGAGCTCGGAGGAGACGTGTTGGCCCCTGAAGCCGGGAGCTTTCATTTCATACCCGTCTCCCTCCTGGCACAAAGCATCTGCCTTTTCTCCCTTTGGTGCCCACGAGGACAGGCACAGGGCAGCAACGTGGACTGGAGTGACAGCCACAAGGGAGGCACTCGAGGCTGACAGAGGACCCGGTGCGGGGTCCTAGTCACAGGATGCATCCTGCCCGTTTGGCTTCTCCTCTGCAGGAGCTGGTTTCCTAAAGAAGGTGGACCAGGAGGGCTGCCCAGCCCCCCCCCCCCCCCAGCCAGCCGGGCATGCCTGCATGGGCCCCAGCCTCCCTCCCAGCACCCCTGGGGAAGGGCCACAGTCAGCCCTGCTCTGGGACAGTTAAAACCTGCTCTATCAACATCAGCTTACAGCCTACAGCTGTGGCCAGGGTGCCGGGCTCCGGGAGGGTCCCAAGCCCAGGCAGACTCTTCCTCAAAGGCCTGCCAGCATCCTCCAGTCACGCCATCGTGACCTTCCACGTGGAGCTGGACACTGCCACTCTGCCTGCGGCCGTGAGGTTTGGCCCCAGACCCAGGTGGAGAGGGACGGAGCGGGGAAGCCATCTGGGGAGGAATCTGTGTCCAGACAGGAGAGGAAATCACCTCAAGATGGCTGAAGTGGCAGGAAGGAGAGGAGCCTGGCTGCCAAGGGGACTCGGGGCAGGATGGGGCCGTGGCCAGCTCGGGGCTGAAGCTGGGGGCCGGCTGGGTCTGAAGGGCCTGATGGAGGGACACCTGCCCTTCTCCCATGTCTGGGGTGTCAGCTAAGCTGGACAGGCCCACGAGGATCCCAGCGATGTGGGGCTCAAGAGCAGAGTGGGCGGCCAAGATGAGTGACCGTGACCTCCCGAGTGACAAAGCAGGGACGTGGCTGTCCACTTTGCCCTGGATGCCAGTGGGAACTCAGGGGCCCTCTCCCCGCGGTCCTTCAGGGCCCCTGGAGTCCCTGCCCCAGGAGCAGCCATCAAAGGAACGCCCAGATCCCACCTGTGCTGGGTCCCTCTCCCACCCAGGCCTTGGACTGTGGCTCCGGGGATGGGGCGGGGCCTTTGCTAGGGTCTGTGCAGGGGCCTCAGCGTCAGGGCCCACACCCCGGGTAGGTGGAGCACGTTCTGAAGGCCACACTTAGGGACTGAGAAGCGCTAAGAAGCCTTCTGCATCTGGTTCTTCTGAAGATCCTAATGAGGCCATTTTCTCCTGGCTGAGCCAGCCTGTGAGTGGCCCTTATGGGAGGGGAAGGCTTGGTCAGGCCAGGCCAGGTGGTGGAGAGACATTGGGCCACTACCAACCGGAATGGGGATGTGGCACCTAGGGGCCTCAGGAGACTGGCTGGCATAGGACAGTGGACACAGGTACCCAATGTCCTTTTTGGGGTCCCAGGATCCACTGAAGCTCTGCTGCTTGGACAGTGGCAGGCTGGTTTGGGGACACAGTAGCATCAGGCTCTGCCCTAACAGGCACCTAAACAGCTCATTCAGAGATGACACCTGTCCCCAGGTCTGCATGTAACAAGTACTTCCAGAGTGCCTTCTCTGTGCCAGGCCTGGCATCCAGAGGCCCAGTGTGAGTGGGCCGGGTCTTTTGCCGGGTGGGGAGCAGGGCAGAAGCAGTGCCAGGCTCGGGGTGCCATCTGTGCCTTCTGCTCTGTCCTTCTGACCCTGGGTTCCCAGGAGGCCCCAGCAGGAGCGGGGCAGGGCACACCCACTCTTGGGTACTCGTGGGAACCCAACATCAGGTAAGACGACAGTATGCCACCCTCAGCTGAGGACTCAGTGACCCATTTAGAAGCCAAGTCTGTGTGACTGTCTCCCTCATATATCCAGGTCTCCTTGAGCTCCCAAGTGCTCCCCAAAGAACCACCCCAAGTGCCCGGCAGACCCCAGGGGCGTTTCCTAGGCAGCTTTGGGGGTTCCAGGCCTTCGGTCTTTCCTGACCAAAGCGGGGAGGGCTGCTCTGCAGGTCTGGGGCTTGTCCCAGCGTCCCTCCCTCTGGCCATCGAAGGAATCCCTGTCCCCCTGCATTCCTTACTTTCCAGGCATGTGGGGGGCACTTTGGGGGTTGTGGCAGGGAGGAAATGGGGGGATGGCAGGAGGTGGCGTCTGAGGGATCGCAGTGCCACACATCTGCTGCAGGCCTGGCAGGGTGGGCCGGTGAGGGAGGTGGGGGGCTGCGGGGCTGGTGGGTGCTGCTCAGTGTGTGGGGGGTGGGGACCGATGGGGGGGGGGGAAGAGAG
>PVKB01007086.1:5499-43967 GCA_004027205.1 Ctenodactylus gundi
CCCCCCCCACCTCCTTTGGTGGCCCTGGGGATTGAATTTAGGGCTTTCACACTGAGCTGCATCCCCAGCCACCCCCCTTCTCTCCTCTTTTTTTTTTTTTTTTCCTTCTGAGACAGTGTCTCATGAAGTTGCTAAATTGCCCAGACTTGGCTCAAACTTGGAATCCTCCTGACTTAGCCTCCCAAGCCCTGAGATTACAGATAGGCGCTACCATGCCTGGTTCTGTAAATCATTTTTACTTCCTGCTCCTTTTAGGCCCCCTTCTCTTGTTACCCATCTGACCTGACTCCTTTGTGTACTGCCTTGGCGCAGAGCAGACATACAGCCTCGGCCCATCTTCGGTTTTGATTTTGAAACATGGTCTCACCAAATTCCCCTGCTGGGCTATTTGAACTTAGATTCTCCTGCCTCAGCCTCCCAGAGTGTAGAGATGAGGGCCTACACCATAAGACCCAGCATGACTTAATGTTGCAAAGCCCCTGTGGTGCTGGCCTCAAGTCTCTTCTGTCCTGTCTGCCACAGGTGAGTTTTCTGTGTTTTTCTTTTTGAGGTTCTGGGGAGAGAGCCTGGGACCTTCCACTGAGCTGTATCCGTAGCCCGCCTTTTACTTTTGATTTTGATACAGGCCTTTCTGAACTGCTGAATGGCCCTGAGTGGGCTCAAGTCTCCAGTCTTTCTTCTTGACCTCCCAGAGTAGTGGGATTACAGGCCTGCACCATTGGGCCTGGCTTTCATTTTCTTTTTCTTTTTTTTCTTGAAACAGGATCTCGCTCTGTTGTCCAGGCTTGTCCTGGACTCCCTGTGTAGCCCAGGCTGGCCTCACATTCATGAGGATCCTCCTGCTGCCTCACACTCTCTAGTGCTGGATTACAGGTGCATTTCCTGTAATCTTGATTCCCACGTCTGTAGAGCAGGTGCAGAAGTAAGTCTTCCTTGAGCTATAGCCGTCATATTGCTGCAGTAGCCTGCAGACCTTCCTGTTCCCCTCGGTTGGCAGCCTGTGTGCTAGGATTTCTGGACAGTGAGCCGTAGACTACGCCTCCTCTGCCTCTGAACCCTCCTAAGGCCCTTCTGTGCTCCTACTTTTTCTTTTTCTAATACTTTATGGTGGGCTTCCTGTTTTATCATCTGCATTATTTTATCGTCATTTAAGGTTTATTGTTTCTTTTCTGACCCACAGCTTATACGCACTATTCTTTCCAAGGTGCAACCTTTTTTTTTTTTTTTTTAATAATTTTTTCTTTCCTGGGGCTGGAGATTGGAGTGAAGGTCCTTGAACTGAATTACATCTCCGCCCTTTTAAAAATTTTTTTGTTCTTGTATTTTGTGAGCCAGTTTGGCTAAGTTGTCCAGCAGAATGTGAATTTAGGATCCTCCTGCTTCAGCTTCCTTGAGTGCTGGGATTACAGGCCTATGCCACCAGGCCCAATTTGCTTAATTTTTTTTTGAAGAGGGATTATATTTTAACTTAGCATTGTATAAAAACTAAATTGAATTTTATTTGGATATGAGGATGATACTATTTGAAAATAATTAAGGTCTACATTGGGATTTAATTTATTCTATGTGTTCACATTGTAAATGTCTTGAAAATCATTTGTGGCATATTATAAAGAATTATAAATGAATGTCTTTGTGAAGTGTAGGTCATTTCTTTTGTTCCCTGTCGGTGCGCTTTTGCTTTCAATGTTTCATTGTGATTCTTTGGTCACAGTTTTCCCCTTTGTGTGTAACACCACATTTTGGTTTTGTTTTTGAGATGGAACATCTCACTCTGGTTCAGGCCGGTTCTGATGAACTCACTGTGGGGCCCCAGCTGACTTCAAACTGATGGCAGTTCTCCTGCCTCAGCCTCCCAAGTGCTTGTGGCTTAATTCCCATGTTTAATATGTGCCTCTTCGTCACAATTCTGTGTTTAAAAAGTAAATACTGTCACCAGTAGTTAACAATACATCTGCAAATATTTTTCACAAACAGTGTTCCTGTGACAGGTACAGAAATTCAGTGTCCACGTTCCTTAATGGGCGATGCAGCTGACTTACAAGAATGTGTTAGTTGAGATAGGTGGATACTCAGAATCACTTTACCTGGACTAAATCTTTACTGTAAAAAATATCATTAACTTGAAAATTTGTTCATCCCAGAGAGCCTTAAGACCTTGTACAGTGTTCTTGTATTTCAATGTGTGTTTAATGCTGCAAAATTCTAGCAGCACAAACTATGTGATAAAGATTTTGGTGGTAGAATTTAATCTGTGTCATTATTTTGTTTATTACTGTTTCTGACAGTGTCTCTTATTGACTGACAGGTCCCTTCTTGTGGTCCATTTCTGGGCACCATGGGCTCCACAGTGTGCGCAAATGAACGACGTAATGGCAGAGCTAGCGAAAGAACATCCTCAAGTTTCATTTGTGAAGGTATTTTATGTCCAGTGTTACGTGTTTTTTGAAAAGTTGATTATTGGTTAGACTAGATTTTGTTAACTAATGTAAAGGAATGATGTAGAATTTCAAATATTTATAATTAGTGTTGGAATCTGTTAATTTTGCAGTAGATTTTTCTTAAAATTTTTAAGTGATTTTGTAATTTTTGAATAGTATAAAAACGCTATAGTTTTCTTAACACATAGTTTGATGGGAAATGTCAGAATAGGCAAATAGCAGACATGTTTGAGCACAGGGAGACTAAGTAATTCACTGTGGATAATTGTGTTCTGAGGATCACTGAAGTGTTAGCAAGACTCACTGTATCAGAAAGCTAGGCGTCAGACAGCTAGGCGTGATGTGGAAAATAGTTCTAGAAGGGGTTTGTACAGCTGCTAGGGACCAAGGGAACAGGAAGAAGTTCTGCTATCTTAGACTGGGTAAATGCAAACCTGTGAGGAAAACTGAAGATCTTTTTAACTTGTTTAGGTTGCGCTGGAAAAGGGAAGCCTGAAAAACTCTCTTCCTTGGTCTTCTTTTTCTTTTGATCATGGGGATTGAGCCCAGTTTACCAGGCCCGGCCCCGCCCTGTTCTCTCCGCAGGGAAGTGGTAGTGGCCACTGGAGGTTGGCACCCTTGATTCACACACATTTAGTGACTTAGTGGTACTGATGTAAATAACAAAGCTAAAGTCTGAATTGAGAATAATGAACTAGTGGGAAGGGAGGACATATCCTGTACTTGAAAGTTAGAGTCCTTAGAAGTTGAAGCAAAAACCGAAGCCTTGTTTTTTTTAAAAACCAGAATTTGTGAGATTGTATTGTGAATGTTGTGAAATTTGTGTGAGTGCCTCTGCTTAATGTAAATGGGAAAGACAGAATTTTGACAAGCTAATTCGTTTGTATAGTTGGTGATCAAGTTTTTAGATAGCTGATATCTTAGATGTAGGTATTTGCTTTGCAATAAGCATGCTTTGATAGTTAAAGTCCCAGCAGTGTAGGAGGGTGTGCATGGAGAGAGATCCTACTGCCCCCCAAGTCAACTCTGCTGTCCTCTTCATACATAATTGCTTGTGTTAATTCTGTGGCAGTGATCCTCCTGCTTCAGGCTCCCGAGTTCTGAGGTTACAGTGGTGCAGTCACCACGCACCTGGTTTACACCCGGTTTATGTGGTACTGGAGAATTGAAACCTAGGGCCTTGTACTTAGTAGGCAAGTTTTTTAACCCCCTGAGCTAAGGCCCCAGCCAACTTGTGCTAATTTTGTGAGTCCTTCCAGTATTTCTTTATGGAGATAGAGCAAATATTAACTAATACAATAGTTAGCTTTTTAAAACTTAAGGACTGGGGCTGAGGATGTATCTCTGTGGTTAGAGTGTTTGCCTAGCATGTGGAACACCCTGGGTTTGATTTCCCTAGCACTATGTAAAAATTAGCTGGGTATGGTAGGGCATGCTTGTGATCCCAGGATGGCTGAGGCAGGAGGACTGCTGTGAGTTTGAGACCAGCTTGGGTTAGTGAGTTTAGAACTACCCTGTACTACAGAGCGAGACCCTGTCTCAACAAATAAAAATAAATAAAATTAAATTTAAGGACTTATTTAAGATTTCATTGAAATGTATGATACGACCTTAGAGTGTAACACTGAAATGTCCAATATAAATAATGGAAGGGGCCATTAAAATTACATGTTTGGTCAGTGATAGACAATGATTACATGTGAAATGAATGATTAAACATTTCAATCATAAGATTAATCAAGGTGATGGTAACTGTGTGAAGTCTGCTTTATATGTATAATGTTACTGGTGCAGGCAACACGTTGTTCTCAGCAGCCATCTGAATGATTTATTTAAAGACTCGAGAGTTACTGCTTGCATTGGTACCAGACTTGGCAGTGAGATTCGGAGTTGTTCAATTGCTTAAGTGTCTCGGTGAGCCAAGGATCGGAAGCCCGCACTGCTGCTGGGTTGTCAGGATACTTGAGCCTGGCTGCACCTGGTGTTTGTAGGGCTGAAACCATGCGGGCTTAGTCCTTGTGGTAGCGTTGCTTCCCAGAAATTCACTGTGATTTTTCACCAGATATCATCAAGGGCAAAGATAATTTGCATGGAGTTTGTAAGATAGTCAATCAAGGGACCCTTGCCAAGCCACAGAGACCAAGTGAGAAGTATTTGAGGAATTTCATTGGCCTTTTCCAGTAAGAGACTCATGAAGTTGATTTTTAAAGCAGCTTTGTTTTATATGAGGGTGTCTAGCCATTCTAGAGTATAAGAGTACTGTTCTGCTACTATCCCCTTTGCCTTTTTGTTGAGATGATGTTTTGCTATGTCTTGAATTCTAGGCCTCCTAAGTACCTGAGACAGCAGGTGTGTGCCACGATGTCCAGCTTCTCTGTGTCTTTTACTTTTTTTTAAATGATTAATTAATATTTTTGACTTGTGAAATAAGGGGTTAGTTAATTTTTGTGGCATAGTGTTTGCGGAATCATTTACTTAAGTGTTTGTAAACAAGATGTTTTAAACAGTTTGTAAGGTGTTGTGACTGCCAACGATATATTTTATAGGATGTGATAAAATGTTACCTGAGAAAAGCCAGTGGCCCATTTTTGGTCAGAGTGGTTTGAATGCTGGGAGGCAAGGCTTTCAGGTGCATCACGTCTGAGTGCTGTGCTTCCTGCGCTGCTGCGATGGCTGTGAAGTATGCTGATGTCCTCTGGGTGCCTTATTATACGTGTGACCCCAACCTGGACGATATACTGAAGGTGAAATCCTGTCTCAAAATTAAAAAAAAAAACAATAAATAAAAAGGACTGAGGATATGGCTCAGTGTGAAAGCCTGGGTTCAATCCCTAGTGCCACCAAAAAAGAAAGTCTGAAAACCTTTGTTTTCTCAAGATAAAATAGCTAATTAAAATGTCAAGTACCTTTTCTTTTCAAATTACATTATCTGTTAGGACTTTACTGAAATAATAATACACATTTATTATCTCATTATTTGATGGAACCATTCAGAATGTGGTGTCAGGTGGAGGAGATAGGAAGGAGAAAGAACCATAGAGAATGGCTTTGTTTGTGATTAAAAAAAAGTTGAATACCAGTTGGCATATCTGAGGAACAGATCAAATCCATGCTGTGTGAAGTCGCTCTGGGTTCCCCCTGTGATTCTCATTTACTATATAATGGCCTTGTACACAAAATTCTCAAAGTTAATGGAGCCTCGTAGGTGCACTAAATGCTCAACTTCATTGTAAACCTTAAATGTTGCACTTACACATGTCAATAAAATGGGGGAAAATAAGCTAATGGAGCCTGGTGGCACAGGCCTGCAGTCCCAGTGCTCTGGGAGGCTGAGGCAGGAGGATGGTAAGATCTAGCCCAGCTTGGGCAACTTAGTAACTTATAGAGACCCATCTCAAAATAAAAGTAAAAAATGGGCTGGAAGTGTAGTTCACTGAAAGCCTTGGGTTTAATTAGTCAAAACAACAAAAATTCATTCAGACTTACTGGCCCTCTGTTTGGTAGAATTTCATAGTGTTGTGTTTTATTTAATATTAATTTTGTTTGTGTAGTAGCTGCTGTACTATATTATGTCCACTGTAGTTTATAATGAAAGGGCAAGTGGTACTGCCGGTGAAGCTGTAATCCCAACACTCTTGAAGGCTGAAGCAGTAGAATTTCAAGCTTGAGCTCAACCTGTATGACTTAGTGACTTCAGAGATCCTATCTGGGAAAAAAAAAACACAAACTAAAAATGAGCTGGGCATGTAGCTCAGAGGATAAGGTGCTTTCCTAGCTTGTGCATAGCCTTGGATTTGATTCCCCAGCATAACGTAAGAATCAGCTGGGTATGATGGGCACACTTACAGTACCGTATGTCACTAAACTTGACCCCTAGTACAGTACACAAATACACAAAGCCAAGGGTATGGAGGAGTTATATGCTTAGATTTGTACTTTTGCTTCTTAGACAGGAATTTTTATAGTGTGATACATGCTGTGTGTGTTGGGAATTGATTTCAGAGCCTTTGCACTGAGCAATGTCCCTAGCCTTTTTTTTTTTTTTTTTTTTTTTTTTTTTTAAATTTTGAGGCAGGGTCTTCTTAAGTCAGAGTTGTCCAGGCAGGGGTCAATTTGTGATCCTCCTGCCTCAGCTTCCTAGAATGTTAGAATCGCTGGCACTGCCATGCCTTGCTATTGTTATTCTGAAATAGGCAACCATTCTAAAGATAGAGTTCCTGCTGTACAACCACTTACATAAAGTAGGTCTATTGGCAGTTCCTGCTATTGTGAGTACATGAAACATGGGAACAATATCTGGCCTGGGGTAAACTGCAGCTGTGATCCATTACTCTCAAGCCCGCCTTTGGTCACCCTGCTAAGTTGAAGGAGAGAGAATCCCCCACCCGTGGAGTTTACTATGCCTCCACGCCCTCCCAACCCTTTCGCAGGTTAGCATGTTAATGTAGAATGATACAGGGCTCTGCTCCTCTGCTCTGCTCTGCTCTTCTAAAGTTTGAGGTTTATGTTTTTCCCCAGAAGCATTCTGTGCACATTCTTTTCTGGAAATGTTTGTGTTTGGTCCTAAAGATGAGTATAAAGCCAGTCCTTAAGTGTAATCTTTATTTTTGATTATAGTAATAAATTTTGTAGTGAGACTAGCTTGGTTTCAGCGCTGTGATTTAATTGCATGTCTTTGAAAACACATTACCTAGATTACCTCCCTGTATTACTCAGGGTTTTCCAAAGAAAGACTCAAATGAGAGAGAGAGAGAGAGAGAGAGAGAGAGAGAGAGAGAGAGAGAGAGAGAGAGAGAGAGATAGGTAGGTATCTGGGGGGAGAGGTGAGAAGTGATCTTGATTGTGGAGGCTGAGAAGCCTTACCAGCTGCCCTCTGCAAGCTGGAGAGGCAAGGGGCTGGTGGCCTAGGACAGTCCAAGTCTGAAAGCCTGGGGACTAAGAATTGATATTGTAAGTTTTGATCCAAGGCCAAAACCTTGACAACTGAGGGGCTACTGGTATAGGTATTAGAGTCCCAAAGCTGAAAAATCTGGAATTCTGATCTTCAGGGAAGAAAATGATGCCACAGCTTCCAAAGAGAGTGTGAATTTGCCTTTCCTTTGCTTTTCTTCTGCCTGGGGCTTTAGCCTGTGGGAGGTGCACATCCATGTTTAGTGAGTGGGTTTTCCTTAGTCAGTTCCCTGGTTCAGGAACACAGTAGACATGGCCACGCATAATGCTTTGCTCGTCATCTTCATATCCTTTAATCCGGTCAAGTTGATACCTAACGTTAACCCTCATGGTTTTACATACCCATTTGTGAAGTTGAAATAATGATGTGGTACATCTTTCAGAGTTCTATGGAGGTTTGGCAACTTTACACAAAGGCCCGTTATGGTTTAGAGTAGGCCACCCGTGAACGATAGCGAATGTTGATCATCTTTGAACTCTGCTGCTTGTAAATCATTTAAAAGTATTTACTTTCTATTTTTATTGCTAAGATTGTTATGTTGTCTTATGTCACATATTCTCAAAGAATTTCAGTGCTGCAGGTTTTGTTTTTCTGGTATTGGGAATTGAACTCAAGGCATCATCAGCGCATGCTGGTCGTACTGCCACTGAGCTACGTCCCCAGCCTTGCATAGGTCCAAGACTCCTTTCACCCTTGGTGTTCTAGAAGAGCTGTGAGTCTTTAGTGGTAATCCTACACCTTGTTGTGGAGGATTTATCGGTGACTGTTGCCTTTGTTTTAAGGTCTGCTCTGGGAGCTGACTTGAGGGGAGGCACTTGCTGTGGTCTGGCTTTAGCGGAATTGCAAGTCATTTGTTTCCAAAAAGACTTGTCAGTAAGGGACCTGATTGTAAACCAACAGGAATATGAGAAGGGATGAGACTTTAAATGCGTATGCGAATTTGTGTACGTGAGGGTGCTACCCCTTTTGTTCTGAGGCTCCCCTGCCGAGTCTCTACTTTATTGCCTGATTTTGGACTTGAGTTTCATTTCTGTTAGCATCCAGTAAGACTGAAGGTGTATGTCTTCACTGAACCTAGCACAGTCTCCCGAATATGACCGATACGATTCAAAAGATTTTAGTTGAAAGATACGAGTGGGGAGTAACACTGTGGGCCTGCCCTTATCATAGGTTTCATGGTCATCTGTGGTCTTAGTAGGATTGTGTATGTGAAAGGAAATAGCAGACATTTCTAAAGCTTTGGAAAGAGTCTGTTCTAAATAGTTGTCTGAAAATGCTTTTTCTTTAATTAGATCATTAGACAGTTATTTCTAATTCGCTATTTATAGAATTCTCACACAAATCCGTTTTAAAAATGGAAATAATTTAAAACATCATTGCAATAGTGTGCTTTAAAGAAAAAAAGGCAGGCAGTAAAATTGTGCCCAAAATAAAGAAGTGGAAGATACAAATGAAAGACAAATGACGGCTTCCCACTGTATCGCCACGCTTCATTCCAGTAGAGGATAAACTTGACTGGGTAAAACTGTAGATAAAAATAGTATTTCAAACCCAGTGGAAATCTTTCACTCCTGGAAAAATTCAGTGTATATATTTTAAACACTTTTAACAATATAATTTATCAATAAGTTTTATTTCCTATAGGTATAATGTGAATACAGATTTTTATTGGTTTCAGAAGTTTATATTAAATTGACAGCCCTGTGAGAGACAAATATAATAAATCTTAGTTTTTCTCAAAGTATGTTGCTTATAAAACTACATAAATAGCTTATAGTGATCATGTCCTAATTATTTAGAAATTGTGTTTCTTAATGTGTTCTAAATTCATGTGTTAGGTATCACATCATACCTTATTGAGGGCCTCAAGGAAATTCTCAGACAGACTACAGTAAACTTAATGAATTTACATGTATGAATGGACCTGAAAGCAGGTGACCTAGCAAGGTATCTGCATAGTGTCCAGCAGTCTTTCAGGAGTTAAAAGTAAAATTTATCAGACATCAATAGTTTATTGAAGAAATACTCCTTTTTGCTTCATAATTTGCAGAAGGCTGCAGCTGTCAGTCATGATGTACTGCCTCTTGAAATTAGTCAATAGAGCAAACAGCACGAATTGCTGTGGGCAGAAAATAAGCACTGTAATCATGACATAACTGGGGTCAGTGATTTATGGATTTCAATATAGTAGTAGCTGCATATGATTGAAAATTTACTAGGTCACTAGTGCACCAAAAATTTTATTCACAGCCTCCAGGCATCTTTTGAAATGTGCAACAAAATAAAAACCTCTGAACCTGTTTTGACACTGCAGACTCCGTGGATGACATGCCAGCCCAGTGAGTCTCATTTAAATGTAAATGTGTCATAAACTTTTGTACTGTACTCTTTAAAAACACTAGCTACATGAAAAGATGATACGTGTGAAACTGATTTACATATTGGAGTAGTTAAAATGGACTTTATAATAATCAAGCTTGATTTTTTTTTTAATTTTAAAGTTGGAAGCTGAAGCAGTTCCTGAAGTATCTGAAAAATATGAAATTAGTTCTGTCCCCACCTTTCTATTTTTTAAGGTAAGAATAAAGGTGGTATAAGAGATCTTTTACCTCTGGCGAGTCGTGGGACTGTTCTTTTATCCTCTTTCCTGATCCCTGAATGTAAAGCATTTATATGTTTTAACCTTGTACTGTTTTTTCTTTTCGTATCTGCCTCCCTACCCCAACTTCTTCCTTGTGTAAGCAAAGTACTAGGAATTAAACCCAGAGCTTTCTCACCAAGCAAGATCCTCAGACCTTTTTATTTTTATTTATTTATTTATTTATTTATTTATTTATTTATTTATGTTTGAGACAGTGTTAAGTCTCCAGGTTGCCCAGGTTTGAGCTTGTGATCTGCTGTCTCGCTTTCCCAGAGTGCCGGGTTCATAGGCATGTAGCACCACACCCAGCCTTTTTTCTCATAGACCTGGTTTGTGGGACTGAGGCTGATGAGAAGGACCGTGTCCCTTGCATGTCCTGGACATTGGAGGATCAGCTGATAGAGCTGAAGCTTCTTGGCAAAATCGATACCCCTGACTGTAGACCCTGGTGTTCCCTGAGTTGGATCAGGAGTTGATTGGTTAGGGAAGGCGCCTGGACATTATGAAACATCTGGCTCATTCTGGTTTGATTAATGACTCATTTAGGAAGCCTGTGCAAATCTGTGCTTCAGGGCACCCATGGGTGTTACCAGAGTTCTCCAAATACCTCATTTATACTCAGTAATAGATGCATCGTGGCTAGTGTGGGGGAGATCTTTCTTGTTTTAAGTTAGACTCTCATCTGGGTTGACTTTGACATGTTGCAGTGTTTTCCTGTTAGATTCTCAAGAGAAGAGAAGGAACATAATGTATTTCTAAAATGAGATGCAATGCGGACGGTAACCAGATACTTTTTCACTTCTCTGGTAACAGTGTTGACTTCTTTACAAATGGGCCAGACCTGTGGACTTGATAGAATTTAGATTCTGTAATGCAGAGATTCCGAAGGAATGCCACATGTATTCTAAATAACATTTTCAACTTTAGAATTCTCAGAAAGTCGATCGGTTAGATGGTGCACATGCCCCGGAATTGACCAAAAAAGTCCAACGACATGCTTCCAGCGGCTCCTTCCCGCCCAGTGTTACTGAGCATCTTAAAGAAGATCTTAACCTTCGTCTGAAGAAATTAATTCATGCTGCCCCCTGCATGTTGTTCATGAAAGGGACTCCTCAGGAACCACGCTGTGGTAAGAAACTGCTCTCAGGATAATGAAAACCGTGGTGCTGTATGAGCGCAGGGTGTGCTTGAGAGGGGCTTGCCTTTTCCAGCTGGTGCCATGTATGTCTTACACTTAGGTTCATGTGTCTTCAGTGGGTCAGACAGGTTACAGTTCCCAGTGGATCATACGTGCAGGTGATGGGAAATAGTTGCATTGTAGAATCGAAAGGCTGGAACCAAAGGACCATTAGAAATAATGTAATTCACGCTCATTGTTTTATATAACAGTGCTCAGACTCGAAGATAGAGGGTAATTCATTCAAGGTTACTTGGTAGCAAAGTTGGGGTGAGGTTCCAGTTACCATATTGCTGTCCTGTTGATGGACATTCTGCCTTTGCAGTTTTGTTCTTAACACTTTCCTTTCTTGGTCGCCGCTTCACCTTATTGAGATTAGTAAAGTAAATGTCTGCAGGATTTACATAGTGTCCCTGTGCTTACTCTGTGCACTTTGTCTTCTCTGTTGTGTAATGATTGCACTGTTCACCCATGGCTGTCATTTCCAGCTTCAAGTTTCTAGTAGTTTAAAGATTCCTAACTTGGCTTATGGTACCCATATTTTCTGTACACAGGATGTTTGTAATTTTGTCCTTAACCGAGTTTTAGAGTTATCTGACCCCTCTGGTATTGGGTTTATGTTGTTTTCTTTTTACCATTCCTAGTACAACCTTATTATACTGCGTACTTGAGCATTTAATGCCTCTTGATGATGCCGTTGAGACTCGAAGAGTATTTGTTTCTATTACATGGAGGGAATTTATTAAGATAGGTGGCAGTAAAGTTGAATATGCTGTTGGTGTGATAACTTCATGTCCAGTGTGAATTTTAAAAATAGCTGGGTTTCCAGTATAAATTTAGTTCTAAATTCTTCCCTGCATGGTTATCAGATTACATATCAAGTTATGAAGAAATTACTTTTAACATTAGTTTCGTGACAAATTCTATCTGAAAAAATGAAGAAATGATTCCTTGGTTCTGTTTGAAAGATTTCTTGGTCCATACCTTCCATATCAGACAGTGCCTTGCAAGGATGGCTTAGTTTATACAAAGGAGCAACAGGCAGTGCCCTGTGTATTGGATCTTATTTATTTTTTTAGAGACAGGGTCTTGCTCTGTAGTCCTGGCTGGTCCTGAACTCACTATGTAGCCTGATTTGGCCTTGAACACACAGCAGTCTTGCCTCGGCCTCCCAACTGTTGGGATTACAGACGTGTGCCACCAAGTTCGGCTTGTAATTCTTAACTGGTACAGAGACTATAGCAAAGCAGAGGTGTTTGACCGTGGAAATGTCTGCTGCTGTGAAGGCCATCTTTTCTCCTGTATTCCGAGTCACAAACATAGCAAGTATAGACGAATGCTTTAGGGCTTTGTTTTTAGTTATTAAATGTGGCAGTTAGGCTTATTGTTTATGTCATGGGTAGAAATGATAAGGGACAGAAGTGATTTTGAGGCAGTTAAATGTGATCTTTTTAATATTTTGATAGCATTCATGTATTTTTCTTCAAAAGTGTATATTTGGTTATTAGAAAGAAGCTTTCTTACTACTTTATCCTTAAGCATAACATTTCCAGTCTGCCACTTTAACCCTTAAAAATAAAACACTAACAATCAATCTTTCTAGTCTACATGCAGTTGCCTAAAGCTAAAATAAAGCTTTTTCTCAGCTAGTTACTGTAGAAATGAGTTAATATATTGGCAGTAGAATAACCATCAGCAATCAGCCGTTAGCTGTTTACTAATGAACTCCCAGATGAATGGAAAAATTTCAGAATCAGTGTTTTACTTCAGGCTGTACATGAACTTAACACTTCAGTTGTAGGAAAAGCAACTTATAGGCTATACAAATACTACTGCTTCATCTCAACACGTTGCAGATCTAAGAAACATTTGGAGGTCAGCTATAGATCCATGTTTACAGTAAGCATGCTTTTGGATGACATCAGGTAAAGCTATTTTTGGAGTTAATACTGTGCTGAATTTTATGATTGATTTTATGTAAAAATATTTGCTAATGCTGTTAAGTCTTATAGGAATTTTAAATCTGAAGAACAGGTTATTTTCTACTGAATTATGACTGAAAAGAATGAGGAATGAGAGTAGGATGGTTCAAACTGTTGGAAAAAAAATGGTAAGAATTATTATAAGAAAGATACCCTTTTTTTAGACTGGACTAATCGATTTATGGGAGACTGATACTCACACTCTTATTCTTCAGTACTAATGTCATAATGGGATGATGATGTCAAGAAAATACTGAACAAAAATATGTCACAAAAGTATAATAAAATCATGGAACATAAAATTGACACCAGAGTGTAGTAAAAAAAAATCATATTACATACTTTAGGGAATGTAAATACTTTTAGAAAAGAAACTGTCAAGTGATGACATGAGATGAGAAAGAATATAGTCAGACTATTGACAGTTCATATATAACAGCAGAGGAGATAGCTTTAAAATTCAATGTACTGTTCCCATTTTAGACTCAAAGAGACCACACTGCTTCCTGATTTCTCATCTGTCCTACTTAGCGACAGGAAAGGCTGAGGAACTACCGAAGTGGGTACTCAGGAGGCAGTAAAATGCCACGGGAACTGCACATTGGGGCTCAGTGTGGTCAAGCAATAGTTAAAGATACCTGCTGGAGAGTTTCCCTTTCCCAGGATGGGCTCTCCTAGATTCATGGGTGCATTGAGAGGAAGTGGGGGAGGCGGTCATCGCAGCCTCACGTGTGTCTCCAGGTATGGGCTCCAGGACTCTGCTCTGTCCCCTACTGTTTCCCTGTACCGCGCACAGGCACACACGCACGTGCACACCTGGTATTAATGAGAGCCAACTCCTTTTCCCTTTTTCACCCCCACCCCACTATTTGCTTTGAACTTGGTTATATTAAAAGTTAAATTACACCTGATTGTGTATGGTTCAAGGTCAGGTGAGAATCTCTTGGAATTTATTTTCTCTTCAGATACTACTCAGCTATGCTAACTACATCACTTGCAAAATAGAGATACTGATCTGTGTCCACTAGATAATATACATGTAGAGTTAATTAATAATCGTGTGTTTGTATAGGAGAGATGCTGATTTCCCTGTTTTCTTTTTCTGTGCGCAGGTTTTAGCAAGCAGATGGTGGACATTCTTCACAAGCATAATATTCAGTTTAGCAGTTTCGATATCTTCTCAGATGAAGACGTTCGGCAGGGGCTAAAAACCTACTCCAATTGGCCCACTTATCCTCAGCTCTATGTTTCTGGGGAGCTTATAGGAGGACTTGATATAATTAAGGTTAGAATCGTGAAGTCTGTATCTTGTAAAGAAATCCCATTTAGAGCATAATTTTAAAAGTGCCTCAGTAAACTGAAAATACATATTTCTCATGAATTTTTATATTTAGTAAACATGAACTTGGAATAAAAACAGCATTTCTGACTCCTTGATTCCACAGCATGGTATGATTGAAGAGATTGAGGTTACATAAACATTTCTCCAATTAATGTATCTCCTTATTTTAGGAGCTAGAAGCATCTGAGGAATTAGATACAATTTGCCCCAAAGCTCCCAAATTAGAGGAAAGGTAAGTGCTCTGAAAGTTTCAGACTACAGTTTATGGATTAACCAATTTATTTTATTTACACTACTGGGAATTGAATTCAGGACCTTTGCACTGAGCTGCATGCGACAGACTGTCACTAAGTCTGGGCTTGATGTTATGATCCTCCGGTCTCAGCCAACCAGCATGCGAGGATTTCAGGTGTATGCCACCATACCCAACCTATTTATTATTTTAAAGATTTTTTAAATCCTCAGATTTTGCCTTGTTCTTTTTGTATAAAGTCTGATGATTTGATGTTTGCCTGCCGGGAGTCATAACTTTGTTGTTTTCAGTCAAATTAGTCATACAAACCTGGGAACTCTTAATTTGAGCTGACAAAATTTTAGCACCAGTTTAGTGGCTGTGGGGAGGAAATTCTTGCTGTTGTATCAATACATTATTCATTTGTAGTTGAGGCTTGAATTTGTAAGATAAACCTCCCTCTTGTGATTTTTTTTTAACCATTTAACAGTGTTTAATAATGAACACCTGGTGATTAATTAATAAATAATCTGTAGTTTGGGCCTTCGTGTAAAGGACTTCTTTGAACAGTTTGTGAATGGGTGACCTATTTTCATAGGCATGTTGCCTGTTATTTTTTGGGTCTGTGTGGTTGAGTCACTGGGTTAGTGGTCAGGTGCAGCAGCACTTTTCTGGGTCTTGCTGTTTTCCAGAGAATGGGCTAATTGTCCTGTAAGTGCTAGTGACATAGCCTTGTGCTCGATCTTTGCCTTTCACTTGGGATTGTGCTAATGAAGGTGCTGGGACATGAATTGTCCCAGGCCTTGGTGGGGCACTGTGGTTTCCTGCTATTTGTGACTAAACGTGTGGCTAAATTAGGTGATTAAAATTTCAGACAAGAGGTAGATCGTGATGCTTGAAAGTAGTGTGAAATATGCAGTGAAGGTTTAAGGAGAGCACTTGACGTAAGCAACTTGCATGAGTGGATGATCTGAGATTTCGCACGGTCACCCATCTGTTCTTTGAGCCTTAAGAGTGTAGAGCAGAGCACAGTGTTGTGATCAGAAATCAAGCTCATGAACCTATTTCTGGAAATTCTGGAAGGGCCCGGTATATAGGTCCCCTACTGGACAAGTCCTTACTGAATTGGTTATTATTATTATTATTATTATTATTTTTTTTAGTATTCTGAGTTGATGGGCTTAAATTGCAACTTGAAGGAACATTCATTGCCTTAAAAGCCATACTGTGTTTTACAGTGGCTTAGGGAGAGAATGAAATAAAGGAAAATGTCAATGCATTTGCCTGTTTAATACCACTCAAAGCTGTGAACTATCATCCTGCCATCCCTCCAATATGCATGTTACTCGTGAAGCAGAGCAAAAGTGGTGTTTAATAATTGAGCTGAGCCGTTTTATATCAATTTTCTCTCTTCAGGCTCAAAGTGCTGACAAATAAAGCTTCTGTGATGCTCTTTATGAAAGGAAACAAACAGGTAAAGAACTCAAAAATGGTTTTATTTGTAATTTCTTTTGATGTTAACATCTGCAACAAGGGGACAGTTAAATTTTTTTCCCAGCGTTAGCTAATGAAGCTGTAGTGGTATCAGGAAGTTATCCAGGCCTTAATTGGTGCTTATGGAGATCAAACAAAGTAATCTGCATTTTGCTTGACTTTATCATCAACATCTCAGCAGGGTGCTTTTTTTTTTTGCTGCCAAACTTTTTCAGCTAACATGGTCAACACTGTTAACACTTCGCTGGTTGTTAGTTGCTAGTCCATTACCCTGTGTTAATGTGTGTGGACTGCTGTGACGTACTGCCTAACTGTAGGGTAACCTGGTGGTACATGGACTCTTGCTCCTAAATCCTTGGGTAGACATGTTCTTAATAGGCTACACGTGTTGGGGACTGAGTGAAGCCATCCACATTCTCATTTGCAGTGGGATTGTTCTCACAGTTCTTTTGCTGAAAGTACCTATTGAGTTTTTGTATCCCTTTAATACCACATGGTGATAGGTTATCCCCACTTAACAGTTTGAACCAAACTGTCTTTCAGAATGAAATTCAAATAGTAATTTTCAAAACTCAGCCCTAGACATTTATCATGTATTTGGTGGTTTTCGTAGTGATCGAGTCCATGTTAATTCCCTGCCAAATCAGGTAGGCAAAGCTGGACGGGGTTTGGCCTGCTCTGCAGGTTAGGACACTAGTGCTCGGAGAGGAAGACTGATAGAATGAGAAAACTGCCACAGTATTAGGCAGAATGGTAGGCAGGTGACCTAACAACGGAAGCTTCACTTTGTCCGTTAATAATGGACTTAGTAATACTTCATGAGGTTGTTTTAAGAATCAGGTTTCCATAAGGTATGTGGAAGCTAATGTTACTAATCCAGTGAAACTCATTAGTTAACTAATTGGTTCAGTAGCTAGGGTAATGAAAATAATAAGACAATATTAATATTTCAGCAGGGTCTGAAGGAATGGCTCAGCAGTTAAAGCACTAAGTACCCAAGTTCCATTCCCCTGCACCATATAAGCTGGGCGTGGTGATGCACACCTGTAATCTCAGCACTCGGGAGGCTGTGACAGGAGGACTGCTGTGAGTCCAAGGCCAGCCTGGGCGCCATAGTGAGTTCAGGACCAGCCTGGGCTGTAGAGCGAGAACCTGTCTCAAAAACAAAACAAAAAAATTCAGCAAGTCGAAGTCACTGTTTGGACTTAAGTTCTTTGACTGTTGAGTGTATTTATCAGAAAATCAATAGAGGAAAAGCTGGGTATGCTGGTTTATGCATACAATCCCAGCACCCAGGATGGCTGAGGCAGGAGGATCACAAGTTGGAGGCCAGCCATGGCAGCTTAGTATGAACCTGTCTCAAAATCAAAAAAACAAAACAAAAAACTGGGAATGTAACTCAGCATGAGGACTGTGGGTTCAGTTGCCAGTACCAAAAAGGAAAAACAGTCATGAGTAATAAAGGAAGTTAATGATTTGTAACAAGGATAAAGTGACATTTTCCTTTCCTTTTTTGTGATTTTTTTAAAAAGCAGATTTGTATTCTTAATATTTCATTTTTTTTCTGGAAGCGTAGAAAGTACACATTTTGGAAACAGTATAGTTGGAAAGTTTTAAATGTTCAGTGTCAAGTGTTTTCCCTGAGATTGGTGGGATATGAGCCTCTGTGGCGTGAAAAAGCATTGTTTTCATCACCATGAAAAGCTTTGGTTCCCCCATATTATAAAGATAAATTTTAAAAATAGGAGTAAAAGCCCAGTGGAGTACATGAAAGTAATTTATTATTGTGAAAAGATTAAGTAGTTCAGATCATTTATATAAATTGCATATGGAGTAAAATAGTTTGTAGAAAATCCAGGTTTGACTTGCGGAGATCTTTTTGAATGTAAGATTATAAATTACTAGAACATGTGTCAACTGAAGAGGTTAAAAGCAAAGTGAGCCCGTGGTTCTGAGTCCGGGGTGATGTTTAAGATGGGTTGGTCGGTCGGTCGGTGCTGGGAGACGGGCTGTGCCGAAGCTCCAGGAGCTGGGTGGGAAAGCAGCACAGCTGCGTGGCACAAGGAGGGGCCTGTCGGGAGACAGAGCGTTAGCTACAAACATGACGATTAGGGCATGTAAAAATGTATATATATTTTTTCAATTTAGGAAGCCAAATGTGGATTTAGCAAACAAATTCTGGAAATACTGAATAGTACTGGGTATGTATAAATTCTGTTTTCAAATGACATTTAAAAAATTTCAACTCTTCATTTCTGCCACTGATAACTTTCTGGTTTTAATGTCTGAATCTATTCATATTTTTAAAAATCTAATTTTGCTGTAATGTTTAATGACTGCTTTGTATTAGGAGCTTAGTGTAAAGCAGAATTTTCTGGCCAGCATTCTCACTATGCAAAGCTGTATGCTGTCGTAGGGAGAATGCATTAAGTTGATTCTAAAACAGTGTGAGACCGATGGGCCTCCAGGCCCGCTCCGGTTATCCGAGAGGAGAGCCAAGCTGAATCCAAAGCTCATCGTAATTTTGTTCTCGGGTGCTTTCGATCTGCTTTGTGATGAAGCTGTCAGGTGAGAACATTGCTGTTGGTTCTTGTGGTTAAAAACAAACCACTTGAAGATACTTGGTGCGCGCTTTGTAGGCATTGTCAGTTTTATTTTATTTTTAAACTTCTGTCAGTTCATGATCGCATCTTTTGGAAATTGTAATTGCATTCTAATAGTCATTTTAACTAGGCTAGATTAGCCTGCCATGTGACATTACAATGAAAATAATCTTCAAAATATTTTATCCCTCTTGGGCAAGATTGAATGTAGTCAGCAGGGATAGATAGACTGAATACAACTTTTAGAGACCTAAAATGGTTAATTTTTTCAAGTTTTGTGACAGTTTATAGAAGAGAGTGCAGTCTGTTGTTACTACAACAGGAAGCCTGTGGGCTGGGGAAATTTAATTTGAGACAGGTTTTCACTCTGTAGTCAGGCTGGTGCTGAACTCACTGTGTAGCATAGGCTGGCTTCAAACTCATGAGAATTCTCCTGCCTTGGCCTTCTAAATGCTGGGGTTACAGGTGTGTGCCGTGCCCAGTCTTAGTGGTGCTGGTGAGTCAAACCCAGGGCCTGGAGCTTGCTCGGCTAAGCAGTCTTCACTGCTGAGCTATGCCCCCAGTCCCTGTGGTAAATTTTATTAGCAAGATTTTACCTTTCTATTTTTCTGTGGGGGTTTGGGGGTGGGAGAGAGTACTCCGGATTGAGCCCAGCACCTTCACACTGAGCCCCATTTCAAGGTAGGGTCTTGGTTGCACAGTCTGGGCTTGAACTTGCAGTCCTTCTGCTTAGTCTCCTAGAATGCTGGTATTAATTATAGGTCTGTATCTCCAGGACTGGCATACTTTACCTTTCTTGACTAGTTTAGAAACACCAAATAGGTTTATAATTTTTGGTTAAAATAGTTATTCCATTAAATTTTTTTCCTTTTTGTAGAGTTGAATATGAAACATTTGACATATTGGAAGATGAGGAGGTAAGTTTTCTGGACTACTCTTAAGTTTTTTGTTGAGCTTTAGTTGTGGAGTGTGGTAGAAAAGTTTCAGTGGTCCCCTTTTCTCTGTAGGTTCGGCAAGGATTAAAAGCGTACTCAAACTGGCCAACATACCCTCAGCTCTATGTGAAAGGAGAGCTTGTTGGAGGATTGGATATTGTTAAGGTGAGGTCTGTTTATCTGTGTATGCAAGAACTGAAAACTCTGTATTTTGAAATTACAATTTCATGTTGAATGGAAACCTTGGGGTTGACTGACCCCTTTCCTCTATCTAGTCTTTTCTCCACCAGTATTTCTGCTTGTGTGCATAATATTCTCATCCTTACTGCTGTCCCTGCTGCTTCAAGCCTGTCCTCTTCTACTCCTATCTGAACTAGTCTGTAATCTTTGCTGACACTGGGGGCGCTCTGCAGAGCCTCCTCCGTTCCTAGCCAGATACTGACCAGTGCCTGGCCGCTGTAGTTGGGCATTTAGGGAACTTGACTCTGTGGCCAAGTATGCAGTGTCTTTGTTTTTTACCCAGTGTTAAATCTTACATTCTTTGTTTCATATTTTTCTGCCGTTCACCATTTTTTTTTAAACCGTTGTTGGCTTCGATTTTTCTTGCATGATCTAAAATGAAGTCTTATTTTCTCAGCTCTGCAAGGCCCAGTTTGTCTGGAAGTACAGCTGGAAGGAAACACCTGCCTTTGCTCCCGAAGGGCGTGTGCCTTGCTGTTTTTATGCTGCATCTCTCTTTTGTTTCTCACCTGCACTCAGATGCATGGAGTGAAGATGAGCCCAGAGGCCATGGGCAGGAGGCCGGAGGCCGGCTGTGGTCCCGCTCTGCCATCTGCCACAGTGGCTGAAGGGTCCTGGTCTCAGTCGGACACTAGGACTCTGTTAACCTTCAGATTGTAGACGTGTAGAGAAGACATGACATGTAGTATTAAAGTATGTCTGTTTGAATTTTTAAATTTTGCTTTAGTAATAGACACATTGCTGTCAGTACCCCTCAAAATACTCCCCTTTGCTTCAAACATCTTAATCATCATTGCCACTTTTCAAGTAATTCTGTTAAGTCCTTTTTGTTGTTGTTAGTTGAGCTGTTGTGCCTGTCTTGATGTCCCCTTTACTTTCTATGGTCATTTTGACTTTGAGGAAGTACCAGCCTCCACGGTGACTAAGGCATGTGTGTGTGTCCGGTGACGTATGCCCACACCTGCCTTGTTGCTTCGTGGTGCTCGGCAGCAGTGCCCACTGCGGTTCTTGATCACACCTCGTAAAGAAACTGATGAGAGACCTTACAGAGCTGCCCCAGAAAGTGTCCAGGACAGTGTGTTTCAAGCTAGAAGGAACATACTGACGGGGGAGATGGCGATGTGTCTTGCTGTGATACATCTTAAAAAAGAAACCTCTAAATGTTCACCCATGTATTTTCTTTTATCACCACTTGCACTGTTTCCTACTTGAGTCCCTCTGAAAGTTTTGTATTTTAGTAGCGTAGTCAGTGGTTGTTGATTTGGTGAAAGACTTATTTGGCTTGCTTTAAATAAATAAACTCTGAGTGTGTTTTAAGTGTACATGACTTTTCTTAATGGTTTATGTCAGGATCTTGTAGCAGCCCCACCTACTTACTAGCATCTGTGGGCTTCATAGCCCTGTTGGTTAGCCCAGCCAGGCCTGTAGAGGAAGCTGCCTTTGATAACCCTAAACAAACTCCGCCCCACTGCAGTCCACTCTGCACAGTATGCTGTGAAGTGTGGCCACAGGGGTCCAGTAGAGTGCCCAGCAGGAATTCAGGTTCCCTAAGGTGAGTCAGCTGTCACAGAAGGTGGTATGGCAGTTGGGGGTGTGTTGAGATTGCCCGGAGGCCTTTCTCTTGGCCTGCTCTCCAAGAAATGGTTCTCTGAGGTCAGGTCTCTGATTTTTTAATGGAAAACAGTAAACTGTGCTACTCCTGGTTATATTGTAAAGTGAAAGTTTTTAACACATTTTTGTGATGTGAAGGAATTCCGACTTAACATTGAAGTACCAGCAGTGCTCGGGCCCCAATGTAGTTTACACTGTCCAAGCATGACTCCTTGACTGCAGGGGCTTTGTGCTGCGTCTCCTCTGTGTGGGCTTCATCTCCTGCCCAGGGCCAGGCTTGGTGCCATTTCTGTGAGAGGCATTTTTCCTAGTAAACAATCTAATTATGTTTCAGACTTTTACTTTTTAAGATATCTTACATTTATAAGATATAAGCCCTAAATACTCTTGTAAGGTTTTCTTTTTGAATCGGGGTCTCACTTGGTGGTCCAGGCTGGTCCCGAAATCACTTTGTAGCCCAGGTTGGCCTTGAACTGGCAGGGGTCCACTTGCCTCATCCTCCCGAGTGCTAGGCCTACAGGTGTGCACACCACGGCTGGCCTGTGTGTCTGGGGAACCAGACCTGGTGTTCACTAAGCAAATGCTGTAATATTTGTGCTATTCCTCCACCACCTCTATCCCCAAATACCCTTGAGTCTTTTCTTGTCCGAATGTTTCATAGCCTGTGCCTTAGACAGTAGTCTTGCTTAGGAAGGTGCAATCAATAAAATACATTTAATTTGAAAGCTAAACTGTAAGTAAGAAACATTTTATTTAGTTGTGTAGCGGGGCGGGTTAGGTGGCTTTTTATGTTCACTTGCCATTCTAGAATGCATACATTTGGAAATTTATAATAACATTTTTTGAGAAGGTGAATGAGACTAGCTGTTGTATTGCATCTTGGTCTGCTTTGAAGAGTACAGATTTTCATATTCGTTCAACTAAAACGTGTTCCAATTGGGCTAATTCGGTTGGGCCTCTGGTGGAGTACTCTTTTTGTTGACTGACTACATAAGTGAATGAAGTACAGTCGTTCCGTGACTGTCAGTTTAGTATTGAGAAGGCTGGCTACGACCACATGCCCACTGAACTGCACTGTCCTCTGAAGACGGAGAGGCTCACCAGGCCGCCGCGTGGAACAGTTTGTCGAGGGTGGCCCTGAACGATTACATCAGGTTGCTGTTTAAACTGTTGGCTCCCATGAATAGCAGTGATGCTGATGAGATCTTTCTTGCGCCGATTGAGCACTGCTGTGGTGCTTCATGAAATCCCTGGTGGACTCAGAGGAGAGTTCTTGCCCTCTTTGTGCAGGTGAGGAGGCCTGGGCATGCATGAGGTGAGTGATACACAGTTGTGTGGCTAGTAGGACATGGGATCCACATTCTTCTAGGTCTGTTGGTAAAGGAGGATGTTTGCGTGTTTAGTGGGTAGAAGAAGATCACAAGGTGGCACTGAACAGTATCTGGATTTTTGTATGGCAGAATCAGTCTCGTTGGTCATGTGGATTTTAGTTTTATTGAGTGGTGTATATGCTGTTTAGTGATGACCTGAAATGTTACATCAGATGTAAATATTTTAAATAAGGAAATCTCTTGTCTCAGTACTTGGGTTTTATTTTAACCCAGTCTTCAAACTTGAACTACATCCTGCCCTCCTGGTTTGTTTGTTCATTCACTCATTCTTCTTTCTTGTCTTTATTTATTTATTTTTCAAATAGGGACCAAGGGTCTCACTAGGTTGTCCAGGCTGAACTTGAACTTGAGGCTTGTAGAGCCTGTCTCATGATATGAATTAATCTTGTGGAAGCTTTGAAGCCTGACTTTTTATGAATTATGTCTTCATGATTTCTGGCCGTTATGTTTTCCTGATACTTAGCGTATCTTGAGGCACAGACAGGTTCGTTGATCCTGTAGCATGTTGACTGTAGTTGAAGGTGTAGAAGGAGCAGGAGTTGAGGCTGCTGTGTTTTGAGTAGAGTTTTTGTTACTATATAATTTCTTTTTTTAACCTTGCCTATTAACTTGATTTTTTTTCCTCTTATTTTTTGTGTGACTTACATAGGCTTCATTGCACATTCCAAGTTGTTACATTTGCTAATGATAATGTATAGGCTTTAGTATTTCTTTTCAACCTTATAATTTGATATAGTTAACCCTCTGTATCTGTGGTTCCAAATGCGTGGAGTCACCCAAGAGAATTTGAAAATATTTAGAAAAAAACATATACTAACATATACATATACATATACTAAGCTCTACAGCAGCTATGTGAAGGATTTGAGCATCCACAGATGCCCGTATCCTTGGGGCTTCAATCCCTAATGGATGCCAGTGGACACCTGTATTCTGTTTTTGTGGCATAATACAACTACTTAGTTTGAAAATGTTAGGATACAAAGAGTTTTAATCCAGTAGATGTTCCTTTTCTTAGATACGGGTGCAAGCTGTCATTGTATGTTTTATTTTCATATGTACATATACATTTTTTTCTTTATTTTTAGGAACTGAAAGAAAATGGTGAACTGCTGCCTATACTGAGAGGAGAAAACTAGTAAATGTTAAACGTGGTGCCCACCTAGTGGAAGAAATACTTGATTACAGTGGAACAGTTCATGATTCAGTCCTCGGAAATGGACTACAAATAGAACAGTGTGTTACCCGGTTATATTTTGTGTATTTCACAGGGTTGTGCTAAATAAATGTATGTTAACATTTTTCCCACCAAAAATAGAATGTAATAAACATCTTCAAATTCAAATATTTGTGTGTAAAAAGTTATTTTTGTAGTGATGTTGAACATAGTTCCTGCAGTTAACCCTCTTTAAATCTCATTTCTTAGCGTGTGGTGTCTTGTGGGAAAGTCTCCAGAAGACGGAGACCATGGTGGAGCAGCACAGCGCACAGCAGTGTCAGAGCCGCACATCTGCCAGCCCAAGGGCTCCCCTCACTGGCGGAAGGTCTCTTTACAGCTCTGGAACGTGCAGCCGAGAATCTTTTCCTGCGCTTGTTGTTGAGCCCCACACTGGTGAAGTGAGGAGATGGTGTAGGATCCTGCCTTTCAGATACATTGCAGCAGCGCCGGACGTGTACTGCACCGAGGAGTGTTCACGCGAGAGAGAAGTGATTTGTATTATTTTGTTATTTTTTAAATGAGGCAGAGTTTTACTCTGTAATCCAGGCTGGTCCTGAACTCACTCTGTACCGCAGGCTGGCCACAAACTTATGCCAGTCCTCCTGCCTTAGCCTCCTGAATGCTAGGATCATGGGTGTGTGCCGCCATGTCCAGCTGTTGTGTGGTGCTAGGGATCAACCCCAGGGCCTGGCGCTCCTCGGCCAGCACTGTCATCACGGAGCTGTGCCCTTGCCTTGAGAAAGGGTCCTCGCAGAGTATGCTGCAGCAGGTACTTCGTCACCATACCTAGACGTGTGGGCAGTCCACACAGAGCCGGAGGTGGCGTCAGTTTGTTTAAGTGTCACAGTCAGTGTGATGAATATGCTGATTTAGCCCTTCAATAGTTTGAGAACATTCTGAGGTCCATGAAAAATTTGAACAGTGTTTTTGATCTCGAATCTCTAACATTTGAAAACGAGTTGCTCCGTTTGGCTTTCCGTGGGTCTGAGCTGCACATGCTGGCTTTATTGTCCCAGTTTGTTGACCTGGGCAGCTGATGCTCTGACCCTGCTTGGTTGGTGATGGGAAATAAAGGGACACACAGGCCAGAAAGTAGTTCAGAAAAGAAGAGCAACAAAGAAGAAACAGGTGTGAAGCCCATGAGCAGAGCTCTGGCGCTGCACCTTCCCTCGGGCTGTGTCTGCTGTGTGCAAGGACAGAGCTGGTGGGCGAGTGGGCGTGTGCGGCAGAGGAGCACCCTGTGCGAGTCATGGGTGGACGCAGCCTTACTTCCTGCTAGCGTGTAGGATTCCCCTGGTGGTGGGTTTCCTTCCCGCTGTGTGTGGGGAGGGTTCTTTTGAGAACTTTGTGAAAATGAAAATCATTAAAAGTAAACCTTTGAAAAAAGCAACTGGAAATACAGCATTGAGATTTTTATCAAGCCACTGGCTTCGGGGTTGGGATGTAGGTAAGTTGTGGAGGAAGGGTCTTATAATTTTTGTATACTAATACCAAAAAAATTCATTTGCGTAGGACTTTTGCCTCCCTCCCCTTCCCCCGCCCCCACCCCATCCCCATCTCCAACTGCCACCTGGTACTGGGATTGAACTCGGGGCTTCATGCAATCTAGGTAAGTGCTCTACCACTGCACGACATCCCTAGGCCCCGGGGCTGAGTCCGCTTTTAGCTCTTACTCATAAATGAGAATACTTTTGCTAGCACGGATTTGAAAAGCTAGATTTTTTCTTTCCCTTATGGACATTCTAATAAAATGCGTGACTTTTTACCTAAGTGTCCACCTTTAGTTTGGGAAACACTTTTGCTCTGTGGCCATTACTCTGCTGGTGTAATACAGGACAACTTCACCTCCCCTCGGCTCTTGCGTAGCCCCTACTGAGGCCCTCTGGGCTTGGGGCAGGATGTGAGAGGGAGTTTGGACTGGCCGCGTCCCTCATGGCCTATCCTTTTTTTTGCTCTCAAATTCTGACTGGAGGTAAGTTGGGGTAACAGTAAGCCAAGTATTTCTGACTAAATAATGAGATTCTTTTTTATACAAACCGATTATGGCCGTCCCTGGATTGATTTAATCTTTACTTTTCGAGGCAGGATCTTGTTCTGTAGTCTAGGTTGGTCTTAAGCTCACTATGAGCTGAGGGTGGCCTTGAGTTTATGGTGGTTCTCCAGCCCCAGACTCTTAAATGCTGGGATTACAGGCATGCTCTACCACAGTCAGGTCATATGGTGCTCAGGAATCGAACTTGGGGCCTGGTGCTTGCTAGGCAATTGCTTTAAGGGCTGAGGTGCACCTCTACCCCATCCTAGACTGATTTTGTGTTCCTTTTTTTGAGATGGTCTCACTCTAGTCCAGGTTAGTCCTGAACTCAATATGGAGCCCCTGCTGGCTCAAAGTCTCAAAAGTCCTCAGTTTCCCCAGTGCCAGGATTACAGACATGTGCCACTGCACCCATCTTCTAGAGTGAATTTATTAAGGATATTTTAGCAAGACTTTTAGGCCTTAATTAAACTCCCCCTCTCAGAATTTGTAACAAGGGCTCATGAATGACTGTTACTGAGCTTGCTCCCATAGAAATGTTTTGAGAATTACAAACCTGTGGGTGCACCCTTACTGTTAGACGTGAGTGGCTCGGGCCGCATGAGGTGTTGTGCTGGTGCCAGATCTTTGGTTTGTGTTGTGTAGACGACTCTCCTGCGAAGATGATCAGTGTACCTAGAACCCAGAGCACTTTCTGTAAGAAGTGTTCCAAGTACCAGCCTCACAACGTGACCCAGTGTAAGAATGCTGCCAGGACTCCTTGTATGCCCAAGGGAAAAGGTGCCACTGCCGGAAGCAGACTGGCTAACAGTTCTTCAGAAGGCTAAAACCGCAAGGCAGGTTGTGATGGCTTGGACGTGTTGAGCCAAGCTGCAGGTCGAAGCAGATGCAGACCGTTGAGAGGCGTGAGCACTTTGCACTGGGAAGGGAAGAGGAGGAAGGGCCAGTGATCCAGTTCTAGATTTCATGCTTTTTTCTATCCTTTTTAATGGAAACGTTACTTGTAGGAAATAAATACAGTAATGATACTCCTTCCCCACCCCTGAAAAGAAAACAAAAGCATCTCTGATTGCAAATTTGAGCCAGCCTGGGCAAAACAGTGATTCAGTCCCTGTGTGAAAACAAAAAGTTAAAAAAAAAAGGGGGGGGGGGAGTAGGTATACAGCGTAGTGTGAAGGCTCAACCTCCACTTCAAAATAAAAAGTAAGTGTAAAAAAAAATCCTCTAATTATTGCATCCTTGGGATGAAACTTTCTCAGAACTTGAGAAATCTTCTTAGTTTATTTTTTGAGGCTGGGTCTCACTCTGCAGTCCAGGCTGGCCTTGAACACACTGTAATCCTCCTGCCTCAGCCTCCCAAGTACTAGGATTACAGGCGTGCACCAACACACTCAGCTTATGTGGTGCTGGGGAATCAAACTCGGGTATTTAGTGTTTGGCTTAGCGCCAGCACTTTCAAGTTAGCTAGGCAAGTACTTTAATCGCTGAGCCTCTCCTCCAGCCCCAAGGAAGCATGTTTTTATAAATAGAAGATCTCACCTTAATAATTTTACACTATATTCTAGTCAAGAGAATAACTTCAGTCTCTAAAACAGAACTGAAATGTGTTCTCTGTGCTTGACTCAGGTGATTACTCCTGGCTCATCGGAGATGGTCACACAAATAAGACCTAGCCCAGCAATCCAGTTTGAAGTTAGAGGCTTAAGATGCCGATGTGATACATGACTTCTGATTTAATTTTTAAATAAAAATCAGTTTTCTTAAAAATGACATTTGCAACTTGGTATAAAAAGCTTAAACATTTTAAGTGATTTATGTATTTTTTTGCAGAAAAATCCATGTTTTACTGCACACTCCAAACGTTAAGTTGTAGGAATGAGTATGCATTGACGTGGCTTACTTACTGATCTCTCCCTTGCCGTGGGCAGTTTCACGGGCGAGCTTGTGTAAGTGGTAACCCTTTTCTGGTTTCAGAGTCTTGGTGTCTTTTTCCACACAGCCTTGTCTGATAGTTAAGAATGTTTGGATTTGGAAGATGCCATTTCAGCTGGACTTAGGGACAGTCAGCTGAACACAGCTGGGCTTACCTCAGCCTGCGCTGTCCTCTGAGGAAAGGACGTTGGTATGTCTAAGTCAGTCTTCCAGACTCCATGGTGAGGAGCTGTGGTTTGAGCCTAGAACCCCAGCCCGGCTCTGGATACCACGCCTGAGGCGCTGTGGGGGCTCTGCAGAAGTCTCCAGCTTCTGAAAAGACATGGCATGTTACCTTTTGTTAGGAACATTGTCGCCTTAAGAAAGTTCTGCAACTTGGCAAGTTCTGAGTGTGAAAGCCCCAGCTTAGGCTCCTTCCCGTTCGGCCAATGATATAAGTGGTTAGTAGTGTAGAAGAGACAGGAGTAAGGAGTTTCGTGCCTCCTTTCTGTCAAGGGCCATTTAGGTATTCATGACGTCATTTGTGGGCTATAGAAAATGACCAATTTAAAAATGAACCCATTATGTTTGATAAAACACCTGATTCTTATATAATTATTAACTCACATCTAAGGCGATGAGTGCCTCAGCTGGGTGGAACGAATGATTTCTGCCTGACGGCTGGCTGTTCCTACCCCTTGTGTGAAGAGTTAAATGTATTTAATCTTTTCTTGAAATACCATGTTTTATTTGAGGAAGTTAGAGATTTCCCACATGAACACTAGAGGGAGGCCTGGCATCGTTGGGTCTGCCTAGGAGATGCCTGCCATGGGCGATCCTGGAGCTGAGATGGGGCTTCTAACTTCAGGGGAATCCTCCGGTACACAGCCTAGCTTCCAGCCAAGGCTTGAGAACGGGACGGGGTGAAATCTCTTTGCAAATAGAGGATTGGTAATTTTTATAGACATTAATGTCATTTTTATGTTATTGCTCTGTATTTGTGCCTTAAGAGGAAGAGCCATAAAAATTATGAAAAAATGGACAGAATTTGGATGTCTTGAGCCCCACCATCTTTGTTCGTGGTGATATGGGGAGTCAGTCCGAGGCCTTGGCCCTGTGCTACATTCCACAGCTCTCTTCTTTTTATTTTGAGACGGGTTCTTGCTAGTCACCCAGGCTGGGCTTAAACCTCTTGCCTCAGCCGTCCAGAGTGCTGGAATTACGAGTCTGCGCCACTGGGCTCAGCTCTCTCCTTTTTTCTTTAGGTCTCTGTGCGAGGAAGTTTCCAGGGCATTTGGCCTTGCTCGTGCCTGTGGTGGGGATGCCTTGCTGGGTTTGGACTAATCCAGGGCACCTGTCTGTTGTCCCTGCTGGTCCTTCTCATATAAGAAGGGTCTCATCCTGGAATCACGACCTCCTGTTGGGCAGGGAGCATATCTCACACGTGAAGAGGAATTGGCCAGGATTGTGCTAGGCAAAAAGGCTGAGTTTGGAGGTGGCCCGACATTTACCATGTTAAACTAGGTTTGCTTTTGCTCCAGTACTTTTGTCTTCCTGCTTCCTCACTCCACACCCCAGGGCACAAAATATACGTTGGTGCCACAACTGTGACTGTGGAAAGCACATTGTTGTTTAAGACACTCCCCAGGGCAAGTTCTGGGGATGATGCCCACAGCTGAGTCCCGTGCTCCTGGAGTCCCAGCTCCACGGTCAGGCTGGGCATTTCTGCAGCTCCTGTCCACTGCCTGGGAAGTGGGCCTGTGTGCAGAGCCAGCTGTGTCAGCTGGGCCCTCTGCTCAGGAAGCAGGAATGGAGAGTCCCTTTAAAGTTTCTAAGAACTAAAATCTTCCCCCTCATCATTTGAAACAGTAGTTTTGATTTGCTGTAATTCAGGGACATTAAAATTTTAAGTTTTTAGCATGACTGCTTTTCTTTACAGTGTGAATGACAATTTTAAATGCAAATATAAGAGCATTTAACTTGTGTGTGGAATGCTGGGGACGGCACACACTTATAACTTCTACCGGGATGGCAGAGACATTGTGCAGAAGGAAGCTCTTGCGTTGATCCGTTGACATTTCAGATCAGATGTGGTAGGCTCCATGGCTGGTTGTGTTTCTTAGGATGCTCTTGCCCTCGGCACTGGAGGCATGTTCCGGTATGAGTAGGGAGCACAGTGGCCAACAGGCTTCTTCTGGTCATGGCTGAGGCACGCGGGTCTTGCACTTGCTTGGAGTCTTTGAGCTTCCAGGCTTGGGATTCTGGTCATGCACACTGATGAGGTTGTCCCGTTAGGTCTACAAAGTGCAAGCTCCAAGGTAAATGAGTTTTAAGACTCACAGCAGAACACGAGACTGGGGTTTGAGTGTATTTTCTAGTGCAGAGTCCCGTGACTGGCCAGGGGGTAGGCAGGTGACATGGCCGTGGCCTGTGTCGTTGAGGAGGGGTCAGTCCTGGGAGTGGACTTCCCTGGGGAATGTGTTACAGACTCCTGAGTGTGGCCAGGGTCCTCATCGTGAGCTTGATCAGTGTTCACGAGGGAAGTTTACACAGGGCCGTCACACGGCCTCTATCCTCTATGCGCACCTGCCAGGATACTTTCACCTAACGATGAAGTAGAACAATCCTGTGGGAATTAGCAGCACGCACGGGGAAGTTGAGGCAGAGAATGAAGCAAACTGCCCAAGGTCAAACACTACCTGGTGGAGCTGGAATTGGCTGTAGGTCTTCAGGCTCTTAACCCCGACAGGGCATGAAGATTGACTCAATGCACTCCTGTGGCCTGGGAGGGAAAAATGGACACACGCTTCTCGGTGACCAGGGGTAAAGGGCACAAAGCACTGACAGGGTGGAGGAAGGTGGTCATAAAGGTAGGCAGAGGGCCTGAGCCAGCTTTGTGAGAGAAAGCTGGCAATCCAGAGAGCTCCTGTGAGGGCCAGGTCGGCTGGGAGCCCTGGGTTGTATCTAAGGGCCCAGCATGGTGCCCTTGGGAAAACAGGCTCAGAAATTCAGCCAGGCTGCTGTCCCAGGCCTTTGATTCCGGTTCTCTGAGAGGCTACGGCAGGAGGATCACACATTTGAGCCCAGCCTGAGCCTCAGCAATTTAGTGAGATCCTGCCTCAAAATGAAAAATCAAAATGGCTAGTAGTGTAGCTCAGTGTGAAGGCCCTGGGCTCCATCTCCAGCTACCCTCTCCCCGCAACACCCACAATTTGCCAAAGCGTGCCTTCACCAAGGGATGAGTGACTTGGCTAGCGGGATCAGACTGGCCCCTGCTGCCCCTAGGCCCCAGTCAACCTTCTGTTAGCTAGGGTGGCGCTCAGACCCGGAGTGAGGAGGTGAGATTCTCCCAGAAAGCAGGTCGGAGACCTTTCCCGAGTGCAGACTCTAGAACGAACGCCTAGTGTCCTGTCCTCTTGACAAGTGCCTGCTAGGGACTGGGCTGCCCCATGAATTTAGAGTGATCAAAGGTCTTGAGGATGCAGCTCTGGGTCACAGCAGATGACTCTGTCCACGCTGGTCCCCTCTATTCCCAGCTTCGGTTTCTGCTCCCTTCTGCTTTGGCCCCAGGGTGCCCCGGGGTGGAGGCCACACCCCAGGCCCGCGCCGTATGAGCAGGTCGAGCCCTTCGGTGTGCTTGCTTCTGCAGAGGCGGGTTCTGGCGTCCTCGCCTTAGGGAAAGAGGGTCGTCCTGGTTGTTCCTGGACGCAGTGGAGCCCAGGCCGCCCGGGCCCATTCCTTGCCCCTGCTCACTGCGTCCTGAAGGGAAGCGCCTGCGTCCAGCCCCAGCCTGAGGGTCAGTTCCGGTGCCTAGGGCTGCGCGCGGCCTCGAGGGATGAGGCGGCGACCCTCCCTCCGGCCCTTGGGCGGGGAGGTCAGCAGCGGGCGGCGGGGACCGCGGCGGCCGCGGCCGCTCACGCCCGCACGAGGGCGCCGTGCCCGCGCGCCCCGCCGGCTCGCTGCAGGTGCAGCCGCCGAAGCGCGCCCACCTCGGGCCGCGCCAGCGCAGCGGCGGCCTGGCGCGCTCCGCTCGCGTGTGCGGGCTCCGACCCGCCCGCCGCGGGCAGCAGCGACCGACTGGACCCTCGAGCGCCCGCAGGTACCGCACACGCCCCGGGCCGGCGTGGCCGCTCCGCTCCCGCGCGGGCACGTCCTTCCTCCTTCCCGGAAACGTTGGGGGGCCGTGGGGACAGCTGGGTTTTTCACCCGTTTTAACACCCGTTGTTATTTTTAACCTTGAAGCTTCCCCCCGAGTCCCGGCTGGAACTCGGGGGCCGCTTGCCCGAGCCTCCCGGAGTGCGGGGCCGCGCCGGTCCCACTTTGCATTTGGTTACGGCGCTCGGGCTCCTCTCGGCGGCGACAGCTTCTCCTTGTTGATGGATGGTGGTAGATTGCAGGGTCCCCGTCAGGCGAGCCAGGGAGGACGACCCCAGGGACGGAGCCCCCATGTCAACGCAGCCGTGGAGGGGACCCGCCTCTCCATTTCTGGTCGCTTTCGGCGTTGACCTGGAGCGTCCGGCTGAGGTTTTTTTCAAGGGTGTCCACTGTGATGGTATCCTCGCCCACTTTTCCTTAATTATACTGCGTACTTTGAAAGTCGCAGTTTGCAGCCTACCCTTGAGGGGCGCCCCTGAGGGGAGAGGGGCTACCTAAGTCACTTGTCACTGCATAAGTCGCTTGCTTTGGGAGACTCTTGAATGTTTGTCTCTCCTCCCCACTTTCTTCGATCGTTTATTCACAGCACTGTGCTCATGGGTATATATTTTATATACCTGAGGAGCAGGAATCCAGGGGTAGTGACACAGACCTGTAATCTCAGCACTCTGGGAGACTGAGGAAGGAGGGTGGCAGATTCCAGCCCATCCTAGGTGATCCAGTGACTCGATGACATCCTGTCTCAAAAAATAAGACGGGCTGGGGGTGTTGCGCGTAAAGACCCTGGGGTCAGACTCCAGCCCTGGTGGACAAAAGGGGGAGCAGGAGGGTGTGATTTTAGGAGGGCTGGTGGTATATACTTAGGTTTAGCGTGTGGGTCTCCATTCTTCTTGGTCAGGAATATTTCAAATGAGGTGAAAAAAGATGGACCAGCGCTGATTCGAGCTAAGGATGACTTCCAGAGCCTGTCCTCTGGGGTGGGCAGGGAGGCCGCGCTGGCCTAACCTGCCTGATCCCTGCCCGTGTCCCTGTCTGTACCACGGGCTGCTGGGACCCAGGTGTAACTCCCGCCAGCATCTCACACCAGTCCTACCCTGTGCCCTTGCTCAGTGCTACTGAGAGCCATTCTGGAACCCTCTGAGGTCTGATCCCTGCCCTCCCAGAGGGCACCATGGACCCTGTTGGACGCATGCGATCTACCCGTCATAGGTTCACAATAGGGATGTGGTGGAAGAGGCCACTTTATACAGCACTGGTCTGGAAGGCACCAGTTGGCGCTGCCCTGTTTTCTGCAAGGATCTTCTGGTAGATCTGCTGTGCCCCACAGAGATTTCTGTTTGGCATTTGGAGCTGTGCCCATAGGGCCAGGAGGGCTATCTGTGGGGAACTGGCTCCCTCTTCTGAGCCCACCCCAGCCTCCTTGTGCAGCTGCCAGCCTGAGGTGATGGATGTGAGCTCATTATTTTGTCTGTCTTGGGGGAAGGTATTAGCCTAGCAATTAACAAAAGATTTTAATTAAGGAGAGAAGAATCATTTTGGCAAAGTAGCCTTGTTTCCAAACTTAAACAACTGTCAGCATTATACATTTGGTTCATTTCCACACATGCCTCGCTGTTTGGGGGAATTCAGCCGAGAGTGTAGGGGCGATACAGGCTGAAGGCTGGCCACCCAAGGAACCTGGCTTTCTCTTCTCCGACTCCTCCCCTATGAGAGTCCTCTACATCCGACCCCATCCTTGTCCCTCAGGCAGCTCTGCGCCCGCCTCCAAACCACTAGCATTCCTGGGGCTGCCCTGACCCCTTCTCCATGTCATCACCTGGAGCCCGCCCCCTGCAATGTGGGCTCCTCTCCGTGTCCCTCAGTGTACTTGACTATTTTTGTTTTCTCCATCAACCAGACAGGGGACTTTACAAAACTCCCTGAGATAGTTACAAGTTTACATGAGGTTGTAAGAAATGCTATGGAGAGATCCCTGCACCCTTCAGTGAGTTTATCGTCTCGAAAACATTTAGCCTGGGGCTAGGGACAAAGCCCAGTGGCAGAATATATGCTTCACACGCTCCAGGCCCTGGGTTCAATCCCCAGAACTGCCAAAAGAAAAAAGAAAGAAAAAAGAGTAGTACAGTAGCACAGCCCGGACATAGGCACCAGTGCAATCCATTAAACTTAATCAGATTTACCAGCTGTGTGTGTTTGTATTTAGTTCTGTATGTTTTTATCTCGTGTCTAGGCTCATATACACAGCTCCGTCATGAAGTCACAGAGCAGCTGGTCCTCAGGAGACTCTTTCCTCCTCCTGCCCTTGGTACCCAGAGCATCATCTGGGCAAGGTGCTGGGTGTGGAATATCCTCCTCACGCTTCAAAGTAAACATAGTGACCAGGGCAAGCTGCTTGTTATGAATTTTGTTGGAAGCTGGGCCCAGTGGTTCAGGCTGGTAGTAATCTCAGCACTCTGGGAAACTGAGGCAGGGAGATCACAAGTTTTTGACCGTAGACTGGGTACCGGGCTTAATCTCCAATATTGCATATAACACACGCACACACACACACACACACACACACACACACACACACACATTTTGCTAGGAATATGTTTGGTTACCTGTGCAAAAGTGTGAAGAAATGATTTTCAAAATAGAGATATTAAGGAAGACGCCAGGTTTTGGTTATTAGACAAGTGTGTCTTGTTCTCTGATGGCCCTTTGATTCTCTGAGAAATACGCTGTTTTATCCTAAGGTAGAGGTGGGGACATTTCATCTGGAGAAGCGGCATACGAGATTTATTGTAGCAGCAGCCCTCCTAAAGAGGTGCTCAGGAAGATGATACTCCAGTAGAAAGCTCCGTGGTTCTCGGTGAAAAGTCAGAGTTGCAGAACATTGAGAAAGCAATTTGGCTTCATTACCTTCAAGTGCATTGTGCATTATAGACGTGGGGGGCGATCAGAAGCTCTCCGTGAGTTAATGGAGATACCCTCCCTTTTACTACAGGGACACATTCTATACTGCTGTTTCATAAACTTAAATATAAAAATCTTATTACTCCTAAAAATGCCCTTTCACTTTTAATCATGAATTCCCTGAAGCCATGGTTGCAATGAAGTGCTGCTTCCCCAGGACCAGGCTCTGGGTTGGCTGCTGGCTGCCTGTGGGCCAAGTGACCCTGGCCAACCCTGGCCAGCCCTTCCTGTCTGGCGTGGGCCTCTGGCCAGGTGGCTGCTGAAGGCCTGTCCTTCTCCTGCAGGCCTGCATCAAGAGCTCATGGTAGCTTCATTTCTTGATTTGTGTTTGTTGAGGTGCTGATTTCAGCCCAGATTTCACTCAGAGGTGAAGCTAGAGCTAGGTGAGCCATAGTCCTGCCCCAGAGGTAGTCCAGAGAGTCCCTGAGTAGGTTTTCAGAGGAGTGTCAGGTGGCAGGATATTTGCCTGTCCCTGTGGCTGGCTAGTCTGAGGGGCTGGTTCACGGTTTCCTTGCTGTCTGTGTTTCCTTTCACCCCTTTCTGGCAGGCATGTCCTTGTGTTGCTCCCAGCAGTGTCTGGGCCCAGGGCCACCCAGTCCTGCTTGCTGGAGTGAAGGGCCTGGAGGTGGGGGTGGGGGGGTGGGAAGGAGGTGGAAGAGGAGAGGGGAAGACACCCTTTTCCAAAGTGGGATTCTTCATGGAGTGAGGGGGAGGGGGAAAAGCCCGGGACCTCCAGATGATGGCAGGACCCCGAGGGGGCAGCTCTGGGGATGGCGGAGCCCACAGTGGCTGGATTCTGGACATGAAAGTCCCCACAGGGAGAGCAGGGACGTTCCCAGTGGGGCTGTGATCCTGAGGGGCTTCTTCCTCTCCAAGACGAGGGCATAGTGTAAGGAGAAGCGGAAGAACATCTGTCCATGTTCTTGTGAGTTAAAAAATATGATGTTTGGCCCTTAAGGCTGAGTTTTGTCTCCACAGCCACTGGCTGAGGCTGGGTTATGAGGAGGGGCTGCTTTTGTACCCCCCGCGCCCTCTCTCACCTGCGAATAAGGATGTGCACAGAGTCCTCTGCACAGGTAAATATCTGCACTACCCTGGTGGTTCCTGAAGAGGCTTTGCCTTAGTTTGCTCATCTGGAAAATGGGACCAGTATCTCCCAGCCTGGGGCATCCAAAGGCCAGCAGGAAGGGGTGTGTTGGAGACCCTTCCTGTGAGGACTGGGGTGCTGAGATGGCCCCCAGTAGTTCCCAGACATGGCAGGGATGAGGGAAAACCCTAGAGGAAGGACCCAGGGAGGCAGAAAGGGGCTGGAGTGGGCCCTGGGCCTGGCCATGGGCAGAAGGCAGCCTGTGGGTTCCAGCCCCCCACCCCCACTGCCCCACCTGCTAGGGTGCACAGGGCATGGGCTCGGTACCAGTGCTGACACGAGTGCATGCCCCTCCCCTTGAAGGATAACTGGAGACCAGCATCGTACTATAGGATTAACTTCTTCCGACAAGTGCCAGAAGTCCCATCATTTCTTTAGCAGCGAGCTAAAAGTATTTGCTTGGAGTGCTTTGGAAGCTGCTGTCAGTGTCCTGGGTACAGTGGCCCCAGGGGGTAGCTGGATCTTGAGTGAGGAGGAAGAAGAGAATTTGGAAGGGGCGTGGTGGGGTGGTAGGGACTGACCTACGGAGTGCCCTGGAAGGCTTGCATCCCAGGGGACAGACAGTGGTAGCCAGCTGGCCCTGCTCAGTCCGTCTCTAAGGAAGCGGGACAGCCTCCCCGGAGACTGTCACCGTCCTTGGCTAACTTTCCAGCCAGAATCCTGGCCCTTGCCACTCTGAGGGCCATCTTGGCTTTAGAGCTTGCTTTCTACCATGAGTGAAAACAGCATAGACACTCCCACCTTACGAGACACCTGCCCTTTTTCAGACCACGGTCTCCTCTCTGAGCTCCATGTCCCACAGGGCTGCAAGGCTGGGGGTTGGGGAGGTGAATGGGGACCCTGGGGTGGGTGTGCAGGAACTTGTCAATGTGGAGCCTTCAGGATACTGGTGTTAACCCTTTGACATGGCCCCTGGGTGTTTATGCACACGTGCCACTCGTGGGGCTCCAGGTGGCTCCTGGAAGCTCAGAGAGTGAGGCAGAGGCAGTGCAGGAGGGCCCGTAGGCCCAGAGAAGGGCTGTGAGTGTTCCTGCATGAGCCAGAAGAGTCAGCAGCAGCAGCAGCAGCTATGAATCGGTGGGACAGGCTGCTGGTGAGGTCATCGCCACCGTTTCAGAGCTGGGCTTACCGTTGGGATGGGTGATGTCCCCACTGCGACAGAAGCACAGAGAATGGCACATTTTCACCAGAGGGGCCATTCTGGGTGGCAGTGAGCTCTGATCTACAGGTGCTATGCGGATTTGCAGCCCAGGCAAAGGTCAGCAGCAGGCAGCTGGGCACTGCCCAGTGTTATCTACAAGGAAGCAGGAGGCTGGAAGCCTCTCAGGACACCGACAGCGCCTTTGGCCAATTTTCCAACCAGAATCCATTGAGGTGGCCTGCGTTTCAGAAGGGTCTGCTCCACGGGGCAGTTCTCTTTTCCCCGAGAGAGAAAGAGACCTTGCCTAGCAGTGACCTCAGGACCCTCCCAAGCTGGGCTGAATTCTGGAGAGAGAGGGGGCAGGGTACCCCGGGCAGAGAGACCAGGTTTAGCTGGGCACATCAAGACAAGGGCAGAAGGTAGAGGCACCAGCATCAGCCCAGAGGGAGCCCAAACTTGAACCCATGGCAGAGAAATTAGTGCCTCAGGGGCTTGGGAATGAGGGGCAGGACATACTCTGAGGGCGAGAAGGGCAGTTCTGAGGCAGGAGGCCCAGTGTAAAGGGGACCAGCTATGCTGGATTTCCTGGGGATAGGGATTTGCAGTGCTCAAAGCAGGAGATTCTTGAGTACGGTGGGAGAAATGGTCGCTTCTTGGTCAGAGGCTAGGTAAGAGCAGATGGAGGGGGTGGATTAGGAGCTTTGGGCGGACATGAGAGGTGGTGGAGCTGAAGGGACGGCTGAGCTGGGGCGAGGGCGGAGCCGAGGATGAGGGCGGAGCCGAGGGGTGAGGGCGGAGTCGGGGCGAGGGCGGAGCCAAGGATGAGGGCGGAGCCGAGGGGTGAGGGCGGAGCCGGGGGCGAGGG
>PVKB01007087.1:0-43907 GCA_004027205.1 Ctenodactylus gundi
TTCTCAGAAGCAGCTGAGGTTGTGTAAGGATGCTACAGCTGAGGTTGTGTAAGGATGCTAGTTTTACTGTTTTCTTCCACAGTTTGTGCATCTAACCAGTCTGTGTTCTCTTCCATGTGGTCATTCCCTCAGCCTGTGAAACAGAAGCATGCTACCAGGGATTCCATTCCAGTGACATGTCACATGCATACCTAATTCATTCAGTACAGCTACATTTAGTTCCAGATGGCTCTATGCACCAGGAATTTGTGGATGTGGCTTATTTTCCATCTATTATCAATTTGGACTTACTCGCCTTCTAATTCTGTCCATTAAATGGTGAAGCATTATATTACATTGTTATTTTACCTGCATTTATATAACTGCTAAAATTCATCCATCTGTGGAAGTATCTAAGTTCCCTATTTATGAATTCACCCTGTGGTCCTGTCTGTCTACCTGCACTGAATCCATTCACCATATTAAGTCTATATTAGTCATATGGAACAATAGAATTTACCCCTCAAATGTCAAGTTTTTGCAAACCTCATTAGTTTTGTAGATGGTAATCTACAACATGCTGCTTGTGCACATTTTTATGGTAGTAATTTACAGATTTTATAAAAATTATATGTATGCTCCTCTTCTAAAATCTGTTCTTTTAAAAAATCAAAACAAAGTCAAATACAAATAATCAGACTTAGCATTCTTAATTTCTAAGGAAATATCAGATCTATAGGCTATGATGGTACTAAGACATCCCCTTGAGATACTTACTTCTTTCTGTTCTAAAGAGAAAAATAATTTCTTCTTGTCTTAAGATTCAAGTCAAGCCATCTTGAGGAATCCACAAAGCCGTGGTGATATCTATCCTAATCTCAGTAGTATTGCATTTTTTCCTTTATGAGATTCAAAAGTTCTTTTTACTCATACTGAGGCTGTCATCTGATTTCACCTGATATGGTTTCTATTAGAGCAAGAAAGAAAAATAATGTCTAAAGCAGGAGCTGAATTTTCCTAACACTCATCCTATCTCGCGATATAGCTGAAGTAGACTGCAATGGTATGAAGCAGTTGGAAGGAACAGGAAAACAGAATCAGACATGTCCTCTGGGGAGAGACAGATACTATCTTTTGGGTGTATCCAGGTTCATACAACACTATTAAGGTGATGGGAAAATGTCCAGCCAGACTAGCATAACTTGATGTGGAGAAATGAGTACCAAACACCCGGGGCTGGTGTAGCAAGTGACTTCAGAAGAGGCTGCCTCGTTTGCCAAGTGGGTAGGACAAAGATATAAGAAATCTAGAAAGAAAAACAAAGTTAGAACTAGATTGACCTGTCGTTAAATATTAAGTCCAAAGTCACTGGAATGGAGCTTAAAGTGAGCAAAGAGCCAGAAATAGAATGGGAAAGACACAAAACTGGAGTCAAGATATGTTCTTTTAAATAACTACATAACTTATAAGCTTTACTTATATATTCACTGATAAAAATGTTTTTGGAACTTATGTATATGAGTACTAGTATTAAATATATATCAGAGAAAACACACAGAGATATTGACCTTCATGGAACTTCACATTTTTGAAGAAAACGATTCATGATAGCAATGTGAATAAATATCATAAGGGTACAATTTTGAAAAGTGCAAAATAAAAGACAACAGCAGCAGAAAATAGAAATAGGAACTGTCTGTAGGATGGGATTAGGGTTAAATCTTGGCAGGGTAAGTGTTAAATGGGCCACCTGACCCAATGGGTGTGGGTAGAGAAGGAGTGGCCAGGTATTCTAAACAAAAGAATAAGTGCAACGATCTTGTACATACACGTGTTGGTGATGTGTTTCTGGAAAAGCATTGAGGCCAGAGTAGCTAGAAGGGTGAGGAAGAGAAAGAAAAGAGCTCAGACTCAGAGATGTAAGAAAAACCAGGAAGATAAACATATCTGGGAGTGTTGCAAGGACTTTGGCTTTTATGTACACTGAAACACATAAGAAGCACACGGATATTTTTAACGAACTTATACTTAAACACCATCAATCTTTGTGTTACTTTGAAAAATGATTAAAGAAAAAGCAAAGTGATTATTTGATAGATGTTTCAGAATCTTCTACAATTTAGCTATTGTTAGTTGTGCTGCTGTGAACACGGGTGTACATGTCTCTCTGTTTTATGTTACTTTTAATTCCTTTATAAAGTTCCCCAGAAGAGGTATAGCTGAGTCAAACAGAATGCTTATTTTCATGTTTTTGAGGCATCTACATATAGCTTTCCATAGTGGTTATACCAGTTTACAGTCCCTCCAGCAACGTAAAAGGGTTCGGTTCCCCTGCAACCTTGACAACATCTATTGCTATTCATGTTCTTGTTATGCACCTTCCTCACTGGGGTGAGATGGTATCTTAGTGATATTTGATTTGCATTCCTGTGACTGCTATGTATGTTGAATATCTTTTCATGTATTTATTGGATATTTGAATTTTTTCATCTGAGAACTGTCTATTTCAGTTGCCCATTTCTTAATCGGGTCTTTGATTTTGAGAGGCTGAGATATCCATCAACAGACCAAGTTTTAGAAACAAAAATCATGTTATTTGTATCCAATGGAGTACGATTTTCCCTAAAAAAAGATATATTTGAGGCTTCGGTAAAAAAAAAAAAGGACACAACTTGATATCATCATGCTTGGTGAAATGAATCAAACTCAGGAGGTTAAACATGTTTTGGTATTATAGAACCAAATGGGTGTGATAGTGGAGTTACGGGGGGCTGGGTAGGGTGCAGGAGGGCCAATAAGGGGAAGGGAAGAAATTATAATGTTGACACAATATGTATGTACACAAAATACTCAAGCTCAATGCAACCATGTGTATCACATGCAAATATATATATATATATATATATATATATATATATATATATATATATGTGTGTGTGTGTGTGTGTGTGTGTGTGTGTGTGTGTGTGTTAATAAAATCGTGGAGAGGGAAAGAACAGAAAATAGGGTGATTCTGTAATAACTTGGCTGTGTGCTGGAGTCTCAGATCTAGGTTCAGATCTGGAGAGCAACAGCACTAATATGAAAATGTTGAAACTGTGAACATATTTTAAGTTGTGATTAATAAGAGCAGCTGTTGAACTGATGAGTTGTACATGGGTAGAGAGAAAAAGATGTATGGATGATGGAGACCTGAGCAATGTGAGAAATGGAGTGCTGTTCATTGAACAGAGGAAGATTGCAGGGTGGAAAAATCAAAGGTTATTTTTTTAATAGGATGGCATTGAGATGTTTATTAGATACATAAATATCCATGTCAAATAGCCACACCATGTTAGACTGTGAGTTCAGGTGGAAAGTCTAATAGAGATATAAACTTGAAAATCGCCTATAAGTACATGGAATTTAAATTTTTGAGATTGGAGGAAATAGGCACACTAGTGAATATAAGGATAGAAAAAGAGAAGCGATCCAGCGGCCGGGCAAGGTTTGAGAAGCTGACAAGTTACCATGACACAAGGCCACAGAAGAGCCGAGGACTAGACATACAACTAAAACAGAAAAATAACCCCTTACACATGTAAGAAATAACATATCAAGCAGAAGTAAAGTACAGAACCAAACATAAAATAATAGATGAAATAGCATGGGAATCATTAGTAAGCTGTTTTGTTGTTTTGTTTTGTTTTGTTTTGTTGTCGGTGGAAGATCATTTTCGGTCAAGGGATCTTCAATGGCTTAAGTTGTAAAAAAAAAAAATGAGGTAAAATATTAACCAGTATGTTATCACTTGTTGTGAAAAATAGCTTGTGCCTGAGAGTTGTCTTATTTTTTTAATGCTTAATCTAGGGAGATAGATCCTAAAGAGTCACTTTAAATTATGTAAGCAATGAAATTTAATGGCTAATATAAACAATTTAAGATAAAATGATTCTTTGAACTTGCTCTACATTCTATATAGATTATTCAACAATATTTAATTCTGTTGAGTTTATTTTTTAATGTTTCCTAAAAATTATTAAAACGATGGAAGTTTTTTTTTGGATACCACGAAGGGCTGACATCACCCATGTTGCCACATTGTATGAGATGTTCCTTCCTGGAGATTACAACCCTGATTGAATTGATCAATTCCTGAATAGGGATGGAGGGGCAGGATCTCTCTATCCCAGGCTGGCTTTGGACTCCTGCCTCAGTCTCCCGAGTGCTGGGACTACAGGCATGTGACACCACACCTGGTTTTATGTAGTGCTGTGGAATCGAACTCAAGGCCTTGCACTTGCAAGCCAAGCATATTAACCACTGTGCTATTCCTCCATCCCTCCTGAACTATTTTTAAACATTAGTAATCCCAGGTGTTCTTATCATCGGCAGTAAGGATATAGGTTATCTCATTTGTAACTTGGCGTAAGAATTATCATTATTATATTCAAAGGGAAAACTGTTCTAGATGATTTTGGCAATAGCATTCTAAGGCCAATGTTCATTAACACGCACAGACTTGAGGTGCAGGTGTCAGAACACAGAGACAAATTTTATTTTCTAGATTTTTGTATTAATGGAATGCCTCTCTCACCAAAGGTTGCCTCATCAAAAGCTGTTAGCATCTTTACTGGATATATTAAACATTAAAACACAGTTGAAATTATGCAACTGAGCCCAAATCTGTAATTATAGGGGAAAATCTGGCAAATGAAATTGGAAAATAAGAATTTGCAAATGTTTTGTGAAAGTTGATCGTGCTGTGGTAATACACAGGCGAATGAATGGTAGGCAAAGAAGCAGATTCAGAAATTAAGTTAATTTTTATAAGAATTATTTTTGAGATGAACAGGAGTCTATTTTTAAAAACAAGATTAGCTTTATTTGATAAATACAAAATAAATATAAATACGGTATTTAAAGATAGTCATCTGCATATCTCATGCCCAAATTTAACAAACTAATGGACTTGTATGTGTGTTGCTTTAAGATTATTGAATCAAAACTCAAGATGAACTAATAAACAATAGAAAGCATTTATTAGTGTCAGATAAAATTTATAATGTAATAAATTTTGGTTAAAAATATTGAAGATAGTGCCATAGTTGCAACTGAGTGTGCATTTTATACACATAGTATTCAATGACATTTTAATTATAGCGTTTTGTGGTTTCACAAAGTAGCCTAATATTGTCCAGTACTTTAAGGAATCATTTAGAGTACTAAAAGATAATTTTTATTTGTTCGTTTTAGTGAAGGGTTAAAAAAATGTAGCCTTTTTTCTTGTACTGTAAACTTTAAAATTATTATAGATATTTTAACTATAACTATTTTTTAATAATTTAAACATAACCTTTGACAAGTATTTTATCACAGCCTGGAGTTATATAAGCAAGTTACCTGGCTTATAAATAATGGTTAAAATAAATATTCCCTTGTACATTTGGGTTATATATAGTTAGTAGAAAACATCTCTTAGATCATGTCTCTGTCACTATTGTAGTTTAATTCCCCATATGAGTCTCATGAATAGATACTTGTTTCTTTGATTGGCAATACAAATATCGATGCATAAAATTTTAATACATGTAGTGAATTGATACTAAAAATTTTATGTATGCTTGCATTCTGTCATTCCTAATTTTTTTTTTACTCATAATGTATAAAGGCAGAGCTACAAACATCAGTACAGTGCTGGAGTAAACTATCATTTTGTTCTGTTCAATTTGGTATAAAATTAGTGAATTAAAAATTTGCTTCAGAGGGACAAAAGGAGAGAGGGAAAGTCCTTGTCACCTTGACAAGATACGTAGGTGCACAAAATGCCCAACTTCATTGTAAACCTTAAGTTTTGCCCTTATACATAGCAATAAAATGGGGGAAAATTTGCTTCAAAGTTGAAATTATTTGGATGTCAGGAAACTGTCCTTCACCACAGTGGTGGAGGGGTTATGAAGAACAAACTTGAATTTTTGTTTTATCTTTATCACACTGAGTCCACAGATTACATTGCAGTGCTCTTTTACCCTCTGTTTCTTTCCCGATTTCTCTCATGGAAATATTAAGACCCCCGTGGTTAGAGAATACTTAAGTCAATGCTTTATCTCCAGTGCCAAGAGCGCCCTTTCTAGAAAGGTTCAATGCTAAAAAATAATTGAAATATCAGTGAATCAATTCAAAGGGACCTTGGTAACCAGGACTCTGACTTGTGTGGCCAGTCTTTAAAACATTACTATAGATTTTCAGGCTATTTGATTTTGATATTATGACAGTCCCATTGCACCCTTGCTCCTTGGTTCAATGATGGCCCACTGAGCACATGCCAGCTATGATTCTGGATGCTAGTATGTACAAATGGAAAAGGAGTAAGGGTACAACCGTGAGCTTTATGTAAGCACTCTAGCAGAAGAGCTTTCACTGTAGAATCTGAACGTTGTTAGTTGTCTAACCTCATCATTACATTATTTTTTATTGCATTTGCTCAACAGTAAGCACTAGAGTGGTTTTGCCTGCGATTTGGATTTTTGTGCAGTGGTATATTCATTTTTAAGATTCACATTCAGAACTTCATGTAGTTAGTGCCCTTGTACACTTTAGATTTTCTGGAACAAGTACATTGGTAAATACCTGCGGCCTGACTTTTATAATATGTTTGTGCTTGTTTGAACCTGCATGCTGACATTTTTTATTCTCTGAAATTAGGTAAACACACAGATAAAGTCAAAATCTCAGTGTCTGAGAATGTTACTCTCTTTCATCATCACAATGAGCATAAGAAGGAAGGAAAGAAACCAGTAGCCTATTGTCCTCCAAGAGTTTATTTATCTGCCAAATGTTGTTCACACAGAGAGGGGATTTCCTAGGCATCTGGAAAATCTTCCTCTGTTATTTGGCATACTCTTTCTATAATATTTTTACGAGCTGTAACTGCTCTGTGGGAAACATTTCTTAATCACCATTACATGTTTGCTGTCTAACATTTTTGTTACATTTTTGTTTATGAATTGTCCCTGAGAAATGATTCAGAATATTGAAGGTAGCATACTCATTTAATAAAAAAGAGAAAAGTTTTCTTGATTTTCAAAGGTATCAGAAGTTCTACAAGTGATTTTTAAATACTCTGTGCTATATTAAACCTGTAAAATTATTTTCAAAGTGAAAAGTAAATGAATAAAATAAATGTAGAATGTAACCTAGATAGCTTGAGAAATATTTTTGTTTTTAAAAGGTGAAGTATACTGTGCAACATGCAAGATCAAATTGTTGATTTAACGGTAAACTCTAGGGTATTTAATTTAGAATTTACAATAAATTTAGATTTACATTTTTATAGTCTTGGGGATCATTATTTATGCTGAAGTATTCATTTTCTGAAATTGCAGGTCTGTTCTCTCAAGCATAACACTGAGAATGCATTTCTTAGCCATGAACTAAACGATACCAACTGCATTATCAATGCTAAGATTTATTTGTATTATTACAATAGTAAGTGGTCCCATCAGGTCTCAAAAGACTCTTTGGGCCAGGCATGTCTGGCGCTCATTGTGGTTCCTTCACATGAGCTGTATGCATATCAGAACTATGTAAGCCACATTTCAGGACTACAAAGTGAAAGACTTTGAAACACTGAGAGCTTGTACTATCCAGTACCATCATTTTACAAGTGGAGAATGGGAAGACCCAAACCAAATGTCATTTCCCAGCGATGTATAGTTACTGAGGGAAAAAACTAGGAGAATAAGCTAACTTTAAAATGACGAAGCCAGTCTCCTGTGATGTTTTATTTCCTATCATAGTCTCCATACTTTCAGTGAAATTTCTATGAAACTGAAATTTTACTGGGTTCAAGCTTTTTAAGGGGCTGATAATAAACATGTTAGGCTTTTCATAAATGTGGTCTTTGTGACATGTATTTTTATTTGTTTGTTTGTTTGTTTGGTACTGGGAAACAAGCCCAGGGGCTGCAACCTGACCTACCGTCCCAGCTTATTATTTTGCGCTTGATTAAGAGACAGGGTCCACTGAATTGCTGAGGCAGGGATTGATCTTGTGATCCTGTTGCCTCAGACTCTCGGAGGGCTGGTCTACCTCACAAAGCCTGGTTTCATATCTTTCATTGTAGCATAAAAATAGTTACTAGGTGAAAAAAAAAATGAAGTGTCAAAACTTTACAATAATTTTTTTATTTGAAAAATTCTCACACAATGAAATAATGTTCTCCTTTTAGTCTCCGTTGACAATTTGAAAACATAATGACCACTACAAATTCATGGACTGTGCAAAAATAGACTGTGAGTAATCACTGGTCTTTAGGCCTTCATTTCTCAGCCCCTTACTTAGAATAATAGTGGGAAATTTAAATCATTTGTCTATAAGCCATGTGCACAACATGTAGCCCCTTGAGAACATTTGAAATTTTGAATTTTAGGTTATCCTCTTAAATGTTTATTTTCATTAATTTGCATGTTATCAATGTATACTTTATAACTTATAAATACTCACACATATATATTTTTTGAGGCAGAGTTTCACTCTGCAGTCTAGGCTGAGCCTAAATTCACTGTGTAGCCCCCAGACTGGGCTCAATCTCATGAAAATCCTCCAGCTTTGGCTTCCACAGTGCTGGAATTACAGGTGGGAACCACCTTACCCAGCAGTCTGGGAATAGAACGCAGAGCCTTGTGCTCGTGCTACACCTCCAGGCCCCAAAACGTATATTGTTAAACTTTCCTCAGTTATTTTCTATAAATGGCAAGTAACACTACATAAATATTTGGTACCCACTGGTTTAAAGAGTATTGGTCTGCAACCGATAGGGAAAGTACAAACTGAATATTTCTATAATTATGCAAGAGTACAGAGTACAGGGTTGGAATTCCCCATCACATGAAGTTGATGTATTACCTTACATTGTAAATAAAATATTACCAGTGAAGCACCAATATAGGGCTGGAGACCAGCTATGCTCTAAATAAATATTTGATAACTTTAGCTCAGTAATAAGTCAGATGTGTTTTCAAATCATATGCAACAAAGAGAAAGATTGAATTAATCTTTGAAAATGCTGAAGATAATAGCAACATACATTCCAACAATTTTGATAGTACCTTAGAGTTTTCAAAGTATTATCAGTTGTAATCTTTAATTTGATACATACCGCCATTATTTGTGGTAAGGAGAGCAAATACATTTTGAAGAAAAGGAAGCTCCCTTTCAAATTTCTAAAGAAGGAATCCATTCCCACATGAAAATGGTGACATCGTTCTAAAACACAAGTCTTTTAGTTTTTGACTTAATAAGGGACAAGATAGACCAAAATATGATGTTATGTTTGCTGAACATTGGCACCGCTTCTAGTCTAAAGTAGACAATAGTTTCTCAGGGTTTGAGAACTCAGGAAATCGCTGCGGGAACTAAGGACAGCCAACCTACATGAGAACAGGTTTAATGTGGAGAAGATAGGTCTCCAAGGTTTTTGTTTGTTTGTTTGTTTCACATTTTGACCTGTGGAATACAAAATGGGCATATTATTTTCATGTCCAGAAAAAAAGGACTGTAATTAATGAGAAAATTCCTTTTGGCAAAATGCAAGGAAACATTGCAAATAAGTTACAATTCTGTAGCTGTGGAATAGCCTGTCCTTGAGAGTTTGCAGCTTGCTAGGCCATCTGTTAAAAAGATTCACCGGAAACAAGTAAATGCTACTGCATTTTCAAAGACCTCTATTAAACCTAAAAATCCACAACCTTGCGTATTTTTAAGATGTAGGATTACAAAACTACATTATTTTGGGGTTGATATGTACATATCACTTTATTGTGTGTGTGTGTGTGTGTGTGTGTGTGTGTGTGCGTGCGTGCGTGCATGTGTGCTTGCATATGTGTGTTTTTGTGTGGGGTACAGAGAATTAAACTCTTGGCCATCTCTGTGAGCTATATCCCAGTCTCTCTTGCAATCTGTCTGCCCCAGCCTTCCTAAGTGCTGGGATTGTAGTCATATGCTACTATGTGTTGTTCATGCGTACTAAATTATGCTTCCATACATACAACTGTTGTGTGTTGTATGCTTCCATACAACTCCTGAACTTTGTTTTTAGCCACATACTGCCAATACATTTTATAAAACCATTGTAGCAAAATTTAAACTGATATTTTCTACTTTATACATTTAATTTTTGGTGTGTAAGATTAAAAACTAGGAAAGTGAATCTGATTCCCTATGAAATTTCTTACTAAAATTGCCAACTGTTCTCTTCAAATAGCATTTTTCAAAAGATGACATATTAAATAATATCACAGAGACAGCCTTGTGTATTTATACTGATGCACCTATTTTTATGAGACATTTTCACTTGAAGAAAAGCCTGTGTTGACCGCTGATCAAAATATAGTTTATAACACTTGTGATCTACATTCAACTTATAGAAATTGTGCTAATTAATACATCAATTTTGTTGCAAAGGAGGCAACAAAATATTTGTTACATGTTTTACACAAATTTCTGATTAAATTCACTTAGTTAAAATCTCTTATTTGTAGGTAAGCGCTAACAAATGACAGTATTTGCTTTTCTCATTGTCTGTCTGTAGCATGTAAGACATGCAAATTATTCTAGTCCACCAGAGCAAATGACAGCAGTGGTCAGATCTGCGATGGTCTGAGCTGTACAATTCCTATTGTTGCATGCTCAGCATTACTTGAGAAGAAGAGGTTTGTGTCTGTTGGTTTTTGGTTGTCATATGAATCATTCTCAAAGAATGAGCCCTTCGCTGAGGATCAATAAGGACTATTTTCTACCTTGCTTTCTGACTATGAATTTTATTGCTTGACACAATGAAAAAGAAGTAAATGATGATTTATTTCTGCAGATAGAAGACATTATTACATATTTTCTTGTTCTCTAGCCATGGTTTTAAAATTTATTTTCAGAAACCTATCTTCTGTTGTAGAATGTTGATTAATGGCCATGGTACATATTCCTGTGATTTGAGTGAGATGAGGAAGCTGAGGAATTTTGGAACTGTACTTTAAAATAAAATTAAACAGCCCAAGTACACAAACTTCCCTGTCATAAATGCTTTAGAATGTTGCCTCCAACAAATTCTGAAATTACTTTCTCAGTGAAAATAAATGTATACTCATTTCATATCTTATGCGGTAGATGCTCAAACATCAAAAATATTGTCCATATGTACTGTATTTTATATTCACATACATTTTATATTTAATAACAATCATGTAAGTCACTGATATTTTATCTTACTCTAATTATACTATTTGCCTTAAATAAAATGAGTGGTAATTTTCAAAGCAACAAAAACACTGATATTTAAGTATTTCTAAAGGAACAACTGTGACTCCAAAAGCACTTCTCATATTTACTATATTATCTTGGGTAGAATTCTTATTTGTTGAAATTTTTGTCTATTGCTTACCTTACTAATAAAACATAGTTTCTTTGTTTGCTAATTATCTGTTAAGTTTTGAACCCTAAAATGCTAGCCATAAAGTCAATACTCTTCCCCTAAATTATGCTGCCTAAGTATAAAAACCTTCTCATTGAATGTTTCCTTGATGACTGTGTTCACATGCAGCTCCCTAATATCACAAAACCATGCCATAATTCAAAGAAGCAGATAAAATTTACTTTTAGCTTTAAAAAACATCAAATATCCTTTGTTCTCCAAGAAATCCAGAAACTGTCCTTTGTGCTCTTTCGACAGGCCTTGATATACGGGACCACCCCATTGTATGTCATCTGGAGTGTCTCTCCTGTGTCCTTTCTTAACTTCCCTTCATGCTTGACTTTTCAATCATCTGAAATTTCTTCAAATTCTTTCCTATTGTGTCAATGTCTACTCTATTTTAAATAAAACATCCTCTTTTAACAGTGAGATGATCCTACGGGCTAGAGGAATGGCTCAGCCACTAAAGTGCTTGCTTTGTTTGGGCAAGCGCTAAGTACCTGAGTTGGATTCCCTAGAGCCACATGCACTGGGTGTGCTGATGCACGCCTGTCATCCCAGCACTCGGGAGGCTGAGGCAACGGGATTGCTGTGAGTCCAAGGCCAGCGTGGGCTCCATAGTGAGCTCAGGACCAGTCTGGGTTATACAGCAAGTATGCTGTTTTACCTGTTAGAAACATTATCAAAGATTATTTTATATGGTGCACCGTAATTACCCCAAAATGTTCCCTCTGACTTTTATCTTTTAGAAAATGGAAGGTAAACTAAAAAATGTGTGAGCATACTGCAGGAGACCATTTGAAGCCACCTATTGGATGTATCATATCAAAATATTCAAAATAGCCTAAGAAATAGTATGTGGCAGCAGTATCCTGTAGGCATATACATTTGAAATATCATATTGCCTATCTTTGTACATAATGTGTATAATTGCATAACTATAATTATGTGTTTAAAATCTCTAGAAAACACATTGGCCTCTGAGTCACATTAGAGGTCTGAGTAGTAATCATTAATAATTTCTTTGTTCGTTTTTACTGCCGCACTTACCCAAGCCACCACCGCCTATCTCCTGAAAGACTATGGTACTGCCCTCTCTCCCTACTACTTACTGGTACTCTGGTCACCTTGAGAACCAGTCTCAGCATAGAAGCCGAGAAGAATTTTTCTCCAAAGTATAAAATACATTATGTAAGCTGTTGTTCCAAACCCTTCCGAGTTTCCCGTTTAGGGAAAGTTAAAATGCACGGATTTTCACTTGAATTGCAAGGTGCTATGTTCACATGGCCCTTCCATTCATTTCTGCCTGGTACGTTCTGTCTTCTGTACTGCACACTCTGGCAGTGTGCTCCTCTCTAGCTCCTTTCCAACTTGAGAGCTTAACCTGACACCATCTCTATTTGTTCCACCTGATGGAAATCTTCCCCCAAACAATGTCGTTCCAGCTCCAAAGTCAGCATCCCTCTTCACAAAGACCCTTTGGCTCCCCATTCCTCCCTACATCCTCACGTATGATTTACACGTGTTAGAGGCTTAATCACTTTCTTCAATCACTTAGCTTACACACGGATGCTGCTTCTCTATTGCCTTTAGAGGGATGTTCTCTTCATCTCCATGAGAGTAGCAAACTTCTCTCTGGTTAACAGTTGACCTGCCAGTGCCCACAAGACAAGAATAGGTGCTAAGTGTTTGTGGATCTGAAATACTGAATATTTCCAGATTTGAACATTTCTTCATTAACCTCTATGAAGTTGAAAAACAGACTGCATCAGAGTGCAAACCTGTGGAAATTCTTCTTCGCCTAATGCTTGATGCTCAGTGTAAGATGAGTCTTAGAGCAAGGCATGGATATCTAGGATTTTAACTCAATTTTTTAACTCAACTACTCCTTCTGCTCTTTCTTTGAGATTTAAGGTAACATCTGTTAAAATTTTACAGTTATAAAATAATTCATTTTTGATTGATGCACTTGTTACACATGCACAGTCTTTGTAGGAACTTGTTTTCTCAGAAGAATTATGGTAGTTGGGCAAATATTTGAGGATTTACTAAAGCAATAAACAGATTAACACTACTGTGAGGCATGCACCTGTGCTACTTGGTTGAGGAAAATGCATAATTTGAAAATCAAAATAATGCTGCTATTCCAGGGAAGCTCCTGTTGCAGTAACACACGAGATTTCCTAGAGGGAAAAAAGCTGGACTTCCCTAAAAACTGATTCTAATCATAGTTCATGGAGAAATCTCTACTTCTGTTTTATGTTGAAAAATGCCAACAGTTTAGTTAACTCAAACAAATGATTATTACTATTATATGGACTGACAGTAGCACAATCTTAACCCTATGTATTATACAATGCCTTCTTTATGCATAATATTTTACAGTCTCCACTTGTGCTGTAGCTTTCGAAGTAATGATATTGCTAGCCAATGCAGACAGAAGCATACATAGGGACTTCTGCATGGGATGCATGACCAATACACTAATACTCTGTTAATGGTATGTTGATAATTTTTTAATTATCTAAAATGGAAACATGTTGAGAGACCTCCTCAAAAAGATGAGCTATGTTACCTATAAAACACTAAAATTAAAGACACAAGTTCTCATTTAATAGGAACACACTGGAATTTAACAGACATGTTAGAATTCTGAAAGTACAATTAAACATGCTGAAAGAGTCACAAAAATTTTTCTATTCATTTTCTTTGCTAGGTTGAATAATTTAAAAGTACCTCATGCAAAATTGTAATGCTTGTGTAATTATTTCTGTTTTGCTGTTAGTTTTGGTTTAAGGACTGAAGTAAGATTTTTTTTTTTTTTTTTTTTTTTTTTTTGAGACACAGTCTCACTCTGTAACCTAGGCTGGCCCTGAAGTCACTATGTAGCCTTGTCTGGACTTGGACTCACAGCAATTCTCCTGCTTCAGCCTTTCAGTGCTGGAATTACAGGCGTGTACCACCACGCCCAGCTTTGTGTGATGCTGAGGAATCAAACTCTTGTGCTTGTGCTAACTAGGTTTGTGCTTTAACCACTGTGCCATTCCTTGAGCCCAAGAATTGTCTTTAAAGGTATAATTTTAGCATTTTTCCATTTTTTATATATAGAATATACTTTTCAAATACCTGTCATATGCCAACTATTATATAAAAAGGTGTGGATAAAAATTAAAGATACATATTGCTCTGAGGAGTCTTGACCGGCAAACAGACCGAGCCAGGGCCAAATGGAATTTTTTTTTTTTTTTTTTTTGCTACTAAGTGTGGACATTTATGAGAAACAGTGTTAAAGCCTGTGGTCCCTTTTCTAGTCTACATGATGTTAACTTGTCCCATAATCTCTAGAATTTATTTCTGGAACATGCCATTTCTGGCGCCTTTCTCGACCTACAGCAGGCTCTTTGCCTCTCACTTGTGTCTTCACGTGTTCAGGGCAATGGTGGCCGTGACACACTGGCTTGTATTTTCCAGGTTCCATCTCTAATTTATACTTATTCTCCATCTAGTTCTGATAAAAAGAGATATTTTTTATCCTCCAATCAGGAAAAAAATGTGCAGGAAGAAGATTGTGCACACGAAGTGTGATTGAAATATATGGTGAATGTTTTAATTTTGTTTAAATTTGATTATGATATAGGAATCATTGCCATTAATTACTCGCAAAATACTCAATCATTTCCAACTCCCGTCAATCGTGCCATGTCCCAAAGTAGTTCGGAAGTCTTTCTTCACAAGTGTCTTCTGTTCCACTGTGTGGTTGCCTTCAGACCCTGAGTCAATTTCAAGCATTTATCTCCATGGTCATTTTGACTCTGGCGAGCAGCCAGAAGTCACACAGTGCCAGAGATAGAGAATCAGCAGAACAGGACACACCATAATGTATTTTGCAGCAACCTATTTTTCTGTTGTACAATAGCAGCAACATTTGCTACATTTTTTAGTCACAACTCATAAAGACACTCTGGAGAGGACATCCAGAACTGCTTCAGAAAGTGCCAGAACAATGGAATGAATGTGTTTAAAGCCAGGTAAAGTATATACATTAACGACAATGTGTCTCTTACTATGATAAAACATGCAACATGTTCTCTAATCAGTCCTGCATATGATGTTTTACTGCATTTCCTTATTCCAAGTAGTTTATATGACCTATTTAGAAATTACCTGAGCACCTAGAATAAATCTGATTGATCGTCTGCTTTGTATCATTCTGGATTATATGGTAGTGTTTTCTTGCAGAAGGAGAAATCTCAGTCCTTCTTCTCTGTAGTTCTGTAACTGTGAATAAACAAGCAAAGGGAAAGGGTGGGATCTACCTTGAGAGGTCGCCGCAGGGTATGAGAGCATGTGTTGTCATACCCCTTACACGTGGAACGCAGTAATCTCATGGATGCTAAGCAAAGCCTCATCTCTGATTTCAGCTCTTTGTCAGCCATCATCGTCCTGGCTGGAGCATGATGACGACCCAGTTGTACTCTTCACTGGCCTCTTGTTTTCCGCCAACGGCTCTCACAGTCTTTCTCTGTACCTTATATTATCCCCAGCCTTGAAAGTAATGCAAATTTGAGGCTCAACTCGCAAGTCCTACAAAGCCCTTCCTCTTCCTACCTTCACTTTTTTGAAGATCTAACCCGGACTCGTGACTGGAAATGCTTTTAAAAGTTTGTGGGTTGTTGACAAAAGATGTTTCCTGCCACAGAACTGTCTCAGAAATTCAGGGCTTTTTTCCCCCAGCTGGTTGAATTCTCCACTTAGCTTTTGACTGGTATTTTGTATTTAATACATCCCAGTTGTGTTTTCTTAACTGCCCTTTCTGTCCTTTCCCACCTCAGGACCACGACTTTTATTCTCCTTGTCAATGAGGCAAAAGCTCAAGCAGTTGTCTTTCATTCTTCTGATCTTCAACTTTCCTCCCATCCTATCATAAGGTTCTTTCCATTTGCCGGTAAATTAGTCTTCTCGGTTTGAATAATTTCCTATCTTCCCTGGTAAAAGTTTAACTTCTGTCACTGTAACATCTTAGCTGGTTTATTGCAGCAGAGTCCTCAATGTTCCACCCCTGTCCATCCATTTCAGTATATTCTTAACCAAGCAGCCTGGAATAGCTAATATAAATGTGTGTCATCGCATGTCGTCATTCTTCCCATGCTCACCCCATGAATTTCTCTCATTCCCAAATAAAAGATGTTTTTTTCCAGCATCTCTCAAAACCTTAAATGATCTGTTCCCCATTAACTCTGTTATTATCTTTATCCAAAGACATCTGATGTAAGAACTTTTCAGCCATATCCTCTAATATTGAATTTTCAACTCTTTTATTTCCTATTCTTCTTTCCTATGCAGTTTTATTTTACTTTTAAAATATTTATCACTATCTAACCTACTACATACTTATTTGTGTAATAATCCTGCCTCCATTACAATATCACCTCCAGGAAAGAAGAAAGCATTCTGATTTCTCTCCTACGCCACTACAAACATCAAATATAGGACGTGATGTGGGAGAATGTAAACTCACATCATGAAATGAATATTTGTAGGAAGAATAAATGAATGTCATTTTAGAATTTTGCATAAATCTGATATTAAAACCCAACATCCAAAAGTAAAAATAATGTCTAATGTGAAATTCTGAGGAGAAAGAAAATGAACACAACCCAAATAAAGATAGTAAGATGCCAATTTTAACTTTTCTGAGAGGAGTGTGGGATTTATATGAATCCGGAAGTCACAGAAGGCCAAAGCCCTTAAGGTTCCTCTAGTGTAGGCACAAAATCTGAAGTTTGGGCTGAGTCTCTTAAGTTGTGTTTAAAGAAAGAAAGAGAGAAACAAGAAATGAAAGAAAGAAAGAAAGAAAGAAAGAAAGAAAAAAAAGAAAGAAAGAAAGAAAGAAAGCCAGCCAGCCAGCCACAAGGTTCACAAATAAGCCTGTAAATTTAGATTGCTGAGTTTAGTACAATGTGCATGTCACACAGCTTCTGGAATTCATCTTCCTTTTTGGTCTGAAAGTGATTAGTATTTTGAAATAACTTTAAATAGCTACTATATGAGTCATAAATGCATATTGCATATGACATAACATAAAAGTATTTCAAATATTTCTTATTCATCTAGCTTTTTTAACTGATTAGTAACAACAATACATGAAATGAGTTTTCCAGGAGTCTATTTTCCACATATGTGGGGATCAGGCTGTCAGAAATTAGCTAAATGAGACTAAAAGAATTTTTTTGTCCACATAATGATGTTAGTATTATTTCTATCTCACTGTACATAATTCAGAATTGAAAGATTAGCCATATGCAATCATTCTGTTAATATGGAGATCAGCTATTAAGATATACTGCGATCTGGCAGTCTTTTCCATGTGAAGTACCTGGAAAGGGATTTAAATCGTTTCACAATGGAACTCCCAAATGAAAGGACACAATTTTCTTGGATTATACAGTAAATCCCTTTTCTGCAGACAATCCATCAGTCCTAACATGCAAGAAGGTAACACACCAGAAGTAGGGATAAAAGTTTTGGAAAAGGATGTTACTTTTATATCTGAGCTCTTGTTAAATTACCTAATGAAAAGATACAAAAAGAACGGGGGCATTTTTTGCAATATTTTTATGATATCATTTTATTAATATTTTTATTTTCATGACTTTAAAAATTTAAACAATGTTAGTTTTTTAAATAATTTCTCTTTAATATCATTTATATATATGTGTGTATGTACTGATATGTATGCACATATATATTTGAATACTCAATTGGATGACATTAGAGAACATCACATTCAAACTTCAGGGATAGATGGTGTGTTGCTCTTTTTAATTTTTTCCCATTCTATTGATAGGTATAAATATGATACATAAGGTTTACATTTTGCATTTTGTAGACATAGATATGTCAAAATTACAAACCCTTCCCTTCTCTCTATTTGACACTCTCACACTCTCTCCTTCCCCATTAGTTCCCACTATCCCCCCATTTAGTTCAACAAAATGACTGTATTCTGAGTCTCTCATATTAGAGAAACCATGTGATATTTAACCTTCTGCATCTGACTCACTTCACTGAGCATGATGGCCTCAAGTTACATCCATCTACCTACAAAAGTCTCAAAACTATCTATCTTTGTAGACAAGATGTATTCCATTGTGTTGATCTTTTTTTAAAAATCCAGTTAGCACATTTTTTTTAAAAAAACATGTAAAAATGAATATATGCATACATTTTACAGAGCCTTCTATGGTGAACTTGAGAGTGTTTTGTTGTTAGAGTCTCAATACAAATCTAAGCTACTTGTCCAAATTCAGAGAGTCCCTAAGTCACATGAAGAAATGAATGAATGGTAATTAAGTCCAAATTTCACTGGGAAGATGACTACATGTAGAAGCCTAGTGTGAATATCAAATTTCATCTTGGAGACTTAGAATCTCATATCTATTCAGCAAGCAATATATAAACAAAATCCACCTGTAGCTGCTCTGGATTCTGAAGTGGTCTAAAGTAGATCATAGTGTTCTTTTGAGTGGATAATCAAAGAACAATTGTATTATTAAATAATACAATCTTTGATGGAGTTATTTAAATAAGAGAAGTTTAAGATTAGAAAAGTCTCATAGTGTAGGCATGCATGCCTAGCTGTAGAGGTCAGGGAAGACCCAATTCTATAGGTCACAGCTTACATGAGAATGGAATCTGAGGAAGGCATTATTCCAAGGGAAAAAGAACCTTGATTGTATTCATGAAAGTAGTGAGAAGTGTTTCTCTATGAGAAATACTTTAGAAATAAAATTCACAATACATGCTGATAACAATTAGTTTTTTTTTCTAAACCAAGTTTAATGTGTCTAAAGATGTCAGACCACATGCTGGTAAGAAGTTTGAAAACGGGATTAGATTTGAAATTTGATTCCTCTGTACAAAAATGAGGGCAGATTCATAAAATTGTCTCTGAAGTGAAGGGAAATTATCTAAAATGGATATAGATGGGTAGATTTTAAATAAGATCAGGACACAGAATCTATTGAGATAATGTGTATAAAGAGATATAACAGGTCAAAGATGTAGCCAAGAAGAGTATAGCATTATTTAAATATCTGGTAGGGGAAGAAAAGCAAGCAGTAGTTGAAATTTAGGAGGTGTAAGTACCATCTAGTACCAGAATCAATAGCATAAGATTTTAAGGCTCTAGTTCAGTTTAAAGGATCAACAATCATACTTCAGTACCTTAATATCCTACAAATGGTTGGCATTGGCATAATTAATGATCAGGGCTGGAATCAACTTAGTGTACCCATCCTAGATTATTAGATATACTAATTGGATTTTCAATGTTATATCTCAAGTTCAATAAAAAAGAAAAGTAAGTCTAGAAACTACACACAATATTGTTTGAGATTTGGAAACTGCGTCTGAAGAATAAGGCAGCAGTGTTGGTTGAACTTCTGCTCTCTCTCTCTCTGGTGGCTCATTGTGAGACTACTGGGGCCAATGATTTAAGCCCAACTTAAACCTTTGATTCTAATCGTAACTTTGACCTTGGATAAACGACTACCTGGCTAGAAATCTTCAGATTTCCTCTTAGATGAGGCTGTTAGCTTTATTATGGCTCATTTGACTTACATACACATATTTATAGAAAATATACCTATGCCAAATACTTTCCAAATCCAATAAACACAGTCTTTACTTCCATGGATCTTACTGTACACTGTATGATGAAAATTTTAGAAAAACCGTAATATTAGCTCTGGTGAAGACAGAAATGTCAAGAATAACATACTACTTGAGATCTTGAGACGAGCAAATCACAGAAAGCCTATCATAAATGGGAGATAATCAGGAAGGTGCCCTATATGTACTCAAGGCTGCAGCATTTCATGCAGAGAGCTCAGAGAAGGCTTAAGTTGACTTCATCTTGGTAGGCATGAGAAATAAAGATTGAAGTTTATTTTTAAAAAGTGGTTGTGGAGAACAAAAATGTTACTTGTTGTGACATTGTTAGACATTGTATAAGTTAGTTTTAACACAAATGAGTTGGATTTATTCTTCTACCCTTGGAATTCTAAGTTCCAGACTATGTAAGTGTAATAAAAAGGTCCATTATGTAAAGAGATTCAATTTTTGCATCTGCAACTCCATATTTAGGTGTTGGGCAGTCTGTTTAATCTTTAATTATGTGTATTTGTTCATTTTAATTCCAATACATTCTCACAGTGCAACACATGTAAACAGGGCTGAGCCCAACATTAAGCAGGTCTACGGTTGAAGAGTTACCACATGTTACCACCCTTATTACTACTAGAAATGAGGTCATGCGAAGAACAGAATCTTATTACTATATTTTAGCTCTTTTTCTCAGCTAGCTTATTAGATGACACACCTGTAGAACCTAGCTGTCGTTATCTGCTAATGTAATAAAATTGACAGCATGTGCATACTAGTAGAGGCAAATAAAATATCTTTTACAAAAAAAGAAATAATCCTATTTCCTCTGGTAGAAATGGCCAGCAGACTTTAAGATTTAAAATTGCTTCAAGTAGACATTAACAGAGATAAACATACAATATAATTTGAAAATTACATGAAGTTTTTGTTACTGCATCCATGAAGTGAATTGCACCTCTTTTTGTATGATGATATTGAAGTTGTTACCTACCTTTTTGAATAGTTTAAACCTTTTCTAAAACACCAGTTCAGATCTTCTTGTTTACTAGCTGAATGGAGAGTAAAAAGTGAAGACAGTTCTTCTTGGAGGCCTTGTAAATCTGGTATCCCTCACCTTTGGCTCACAACTAAGTGAGAAGTTCCCTTAGCTGCAGATAAAGATGTCACTGCCCAGTATTAAGTCAACTGCTACCAAAATGCTGCCCAATACACAGCAAAGTAAATGAAGATGTTGCATGGCTGGTGAGCCACTAGTCACCAAGCAGGCTTGGTGTATCCAATAAAGAAAGCAGAAAATCAATACTGATGTTTTTAGCTGGAGGCTTCTGAAAGCAAATTGTACAGTCAGAGAGACAGTTATCACAATACATGTTGGTCAAGATTTTTAAATTTTTTTAATATCAAGGAATTTGATAACATCATTTATATTTGTAAAAGAATTTTTAAACATGCACAGCAACTTTTCTTATATAACTTTCTTGAAATACAGTCTTAAAGAGTAGAAGGCATAAATACATACATTTCTGGAAAACATGAGGACGCCACATAGACTTGTACAGCAGGACAAACAGTGCTTCCAGGAAGCAGCCCTGGAACGGCTGAGCTTTCCATTCCCAGGTTTATCATCCTGCCAGTGATGAGTGAGGTGCAGTATTTGGCTGATCATATGGAGGTATGGGATATCAAAAAGCCCCACATCCCAGGAGAGGGGAGTGAGGGACAGTTACTCGCAGCGTGATAAATAAGGCTCTTCCATAACAGCAGCTGCCAAACAGATGAGCAACTTCGAGCAGAGTCAGGGTCCACAATGTGAGCTGGGCCCAGAACTAATGAGGTCTAATTAAGACAGACATGTTATGGTCCTGTGATATTGACAAGGTCGGGATTCCTGTAGCTTTAAATGAGGCATGTTATAATTAGGATCTAATTGAAAATCTGGAAGTGATACAAAACCTTTACCCCTCAGGGCCTCAGACAAGGCCTGCTTGGGTCCCGGTGTGCACCATATTAGATTGTGAATGCTCAATTTGACGATTATGGTAAAAAAATTAATCAACTGGTATAACAGTTAAATATGGTTCAGGAGAGTAATATTAAAATTCACGTGTTTATATGTGATTCATAGTTATATTTTAACTTTAAATTTAGAATTTCTCACTACAAAGTTTTATAATCACATTGTAGCTATTTTACACCTCACCAAAAAGAAAAAAAAATGAGAAAAAAATTGGGCAAATTCCTTGGCACTATGTGTTTCCTTCAAAGCTACTGATATCTAGAATTTAGAAAGATGCTCATCCAAATTACTTTCTAATAAATATGTGAGAGTGATTAATTTTTCATAGTCTCATACAATATCTTAAGTTATCCTCAACTAAAACAGATTAGTAATTTTAAGACTACTCTGTTTAAAAGTTAATATTATAGGGTTTTTGTTTGTTTTCTTATCTATATATACACTCATCCAACTTACAATCAGAGCAGTGTTCTGAGGACATTTTAGCTACTTATTCAACAAGGATATCTGCTGTATACTTCCTTCAAGAAATTTAAAAACTGTTCTTTCCTGAAATGCAATACTATAGCTACCCTTGAGTTTTTCTTTTTTCTTTTTCTTTTCTTTTCAACAAATGAGGTTGCTGGGTAGACTTGATTGGTTTGCAGCAATTCTAATGCAAAGTACAGCACAGCGTGAAAAATCTAAAAACATGTTACTGTTTTGCCATCTTACCAATCTGCAATTTAATCCCGAAGAAATTAAATTCAAAATGTCAAATAACATGCTTGCTTCCTCATCACATAAAGTTTCATTTTATGAGAGAGGATCTCAAACTTTTCCAACCTTCTGCCTGACCTTGTTTCCTTCCTTTTTAAATAGAAATTTTCACCAAAGATCATATATTTTGGTAGTGTATTCTTCTAATGTCCGTTTCCTTCCGTCAGCAAATGGCTTTTTTTTTTTTTTTTAATACTCAGTGCTACTGTCAACCTCCCTTTTCCACTATGAGACACACCTTGGTACCCATGCAAATGTATTGACTGAAGGAGCGAAGGTGGTATAGAAATAGAAGGTCAATGCCTGCTCCTTGATGGCACATTTGGAAAATAACGTATTGGTGTGTAGATAGAGAATTACATTTTTAATCACAGTAGTGTGTAAATTTCTCAAGAATAAATGATTAGAGTTTGTTAAAGTTATAATCCTAACTTAAGTCTTTAAAGAGTAGAGTTGTTTGATCTCATGATCTTTATGTTTTCTTGATTTCCATTTTATCTACACGTATGTTCTCTAATTTGTAAAAAATGTAATTTCTACTTTATCAAGTAATTATAACACTTATTTTTCAATGAGAAAATTGTTACAAACACTGAAATAAAATAATCTGCCTAAAAGCTCGAATATTTGCTATTACCGTAACATGATATAGAGATGGCTTCCTCCATGTAGCAGTCAGCTTCTGGGAATTTATAGGTGTGAAATTAGCCACAGATTCTGGAAATATTTTACCTAAGAACAGGATACTCATTGTTATGAAGAGAACTAAAGAAAGTGAACTCAAATCAGATTTATTGACTTCAAACTTAAGACTGTTTCTGGTAGAGACGAATATATGTCATTTGGCATGATTTCTATTTTTATTGTTATTGTATTGTTATTCATATATATAAACATTACTTCTAAAGTAGATCAATTCACTAAGTGGATTTTTGTTAATGCAATTAGCCCAAACCAAATTTTTACACTTATCTGAATTCCCAGCTATCTACTTAACATACTGTCAAGAGATTTCCATTCTTTGGAAGTAAACCATTGTAATAATTAATAAAAACTCTAGAAGAATGATAATATTTAATACATGATTATTGTATAGTATAAATGTACATTATTCTAACTCTGTAACTTCATCTCTAAAATAACACTAACAAAACTAGATTTATCAAAGCATAAAATTAAAAGAAATGTTAATTAAAGGATCTATTAAAATATCGATGTGCAGTTCATTTCAGCGTATAATCTGTGATATTTTAAGAGGTATTAAATTGTTTTTCTGAGCTATACACTTCAGTTGTTTTTATAGCATGACAGCTTCAATTTCAACAGATGTAAAATCGTTTGGTTGCATAAACACTTTTTTTTCCTGAAATACATAGAGTTTTATTTCATTTAAGAAAATAACTGTAAAATGAATATTGTCCATGCGTTGAACTGGGCATCTCATAGCGTCCAGGTCACGAATGCACCGGGATGATTTACAATCTGAGGTAAACAGGTTGGCTCAGATAACACTAGCTGATCAGTGATCTCCATCTCTCCCAAAGGAAATGTCTTGGGAAACAGGGGAATGACTTTTCCAAGCACTTCCTTGAATTCTGAGACTTTCCTCCCTTCCTTTTCCCTAAAGTGTTAAGAACTAAGAGGACAAACATTCATATAAGTCTGTTCTGAGAAATTCTTCTTTGCTTTTTTTTTTCTTTTTCAAGCATTTATATATCAGAGAAAATATCTGACCACTGAACCTTTTGACAATTTTATTTTGTATTCTTTGTCTTAGAAAACATTGAACTATATTTTCCACTAGTCTAAGCAAGTGAGGATCTATTTCTTTTGCAATTTGGGAGGAGATAAGTTATTTGAGATGAGGTTGGCTATTCGAGCTTAACTTTGCTGTCTTGCCAGTTCTAGTAAGTGAAAATTGTTTTATTACTTAAATAATATCTGTTCCATTCTGGAAACCTATTTCAACAATTTGAAACTATCTTATCATGCAGATGAATTATATAGCTAAATACTCGGATTGCCCTGTAAATGAAAGAATGTTACATACTGGTATCTTAATAAAGAAAGTATTCACAAAATTGTATTGTAGACTGATATCTATAGAGCTCCTCAATTTTAAGTTTAGTTATACTTATTTTACTGATTTATCACCGCGTTTTCCATTCCAAAAGCCCACTATGTCAAGAACGTGTAAAATAATTTTTACAATATTCATGAAAAACACATTTGTGAATTGCAAGCTCAAAGGGCCTGCAATAGTAAATTCAAAGAATGTATTGTAAATTCATTCTTTATTATTTCTGTATATTTTGCTGTTGGAAAATTTATGTAGTAAGTATCTGCTTGCTTATTCCTCTGAGGAAAAAAAAAACTATCTTAGATTTATATCCTGTTACTAATTTTAAACACTTGAATATCTATTTCAGTGGCTTTTTAGAGATTAAATACCCTGCATAATGGATTCTGATTTCAAAACTCACTTACAGCTGCTATACTGGAGTTCTTTCGTTTTTTCAACCTTCACATATATACAATTAAAATTTAACATATACAAGATAAAAGAAATTTTGTTTCTATTTTTTAAAAGCCAATCATGCATAATTTTCTTTCCCGACATTTGGGGTTCTTGTGTCAACATTAGCAGTAAAACAACTTGGTTGGTACTGTTTCACTAATAGCATAGAACTTTACAACATTTTCAGTCTTCCTCTTTCACACCTTCTTTATAATCTCCTAACAATAATTATTGTATACCTTTCATAAAATGAAGAGCAATGCGATATTTTAAATTATAAAAAGAATGAGCAAATAATTTCTACTTATATTTGTTGAGATAGACTTCTTAAATTTTTTTCTACACTTGTTTTTCTAACAGAGAAACAGTTATCTCTCATATTGCCATAAAGTATGAATTAGAATTTGTTGGTGTGGGGACATTCCCATTGAAACTTTAAAATTAGAAATAAATTAAGGAAGAGAATTGCTCATTAAAATAGCTAAAATATAATAACACTTAGCCACCGTCAGTGTTTGGTAGACGTAGTAAAGTAAAATTTGTGTACTTTTTCTGGATGGAATGTATCTTTTTTGAAAACCCCTAGGTAGTTTTATAAGGAAAATATATATTGCTATGTGATGTTATCCTTTTCCTAGATATTTATCTAAGAAAACCCATAGCATATAACATAAAGAATGCTCACAAGGATACTTAACTGTTTGTAACAACTTTAATTGTATAACCCAAATGTAGAAACAACTCACTAAACATCAACACAGGAATGGATTAAAGGTGGCATATTAATTCAGGAGAAAGCTACTTAGGATGAGCTAAACATTATTACATACTACATTGATGAATCTCCCAAAATCGCTGTGATGAGTACAAAACTGAGGCAAACCGTGATTGTGTTTTATAATTCAATTTATATAAAATTTAGGAAATGAAAACTAATGTGCAGTCACGGATGGGGGATTGGTAGTTGCATGGGTGGAGGAAGGAAGGTCAGGAAAAATGGTGAAAGGTATGAGAAATACTTGGGGATGATAATCATTTATATTTTCTTGATGGTAGGACTTTCATGGTTTTCTGCACATAAGTACTTGGCAATTGTACATGCATACCCTTAATATATATTCACGTTTACTATACATTTGTTATGGATCATTTTTAGTGACATTTGGAATCACTGTATGGAATTCTGTAATATTTGTGATATCTTTATGTTTTGTTATTCTTTCCAAGTTGAATATACTTATTTGATATTACTTTACTGGATGAAAAGTTAACTTAGGTTAATGTTTCTAGCTCCTTTAATTTTGATTAAATAGTAATCCCTTACATGTAACTTAATGCTTTAGAATATCAAAATATCTTTTATAGCTAAGATTTATTTTTACTGCTTAAGACAAATGAGAATTTGCAAAAGAAAAAATAAGCTGAAGACTGTCAATAATATATGACTTCAGTTTTATTTTTCCTTAATGGCTCTGCCCACAACTTTCAAAGTTAATTTGAGTCATGTACTTCCTTTCTTCACACAAAGGTATACTACAGTCTGTGCAATTATGGGTAAAGCAGGTGACACTCATGATTAGATTTAACATTTCCTTAACACAACAGAAGAATTGCAAATCAAATTTAGCACTACACTTAATTGCCTATACTATATTGATCATATTTCTTGTCATTTTTTCATGTGATGTTAACTTAGGCAATGATGATTAATACAAATTATATATCCTATTGTCTTCTTTTTTTTAAGTTTTCTAGCTTACATTACATGAGTTTACATGATACTGTATACACAAATTAAATTTTAAAAACACAGCAAAATTCTTGCTTTGTTTTTCTGATATTGCCAATTTAAAGGCCTAAATGTATAATAGTTACCATAAATTTGGTGGAGGATGATCAAATAGATTCTATTGAACCACTGATCCTAGTTTTGCTAAAAAAAAAAAAAAGGCAAGTCCTGTGTAAACGAACAGAGCCCTAAATTTTAGAATATGGGAGATATTTCAATTCATCAAGAGAACTTTATATAAGAGACCTATTGACATGTACATCTATAAAGAGGCATGATCCAAATAGTAATAAATGTCATCTGGCATCTTGAAAACTCATGACTTTTTCAAGATTGTGCTCAGAAGTGTAGTAAGAATCGTCTCAAGCACGTCACTCTCAGCTCTTATCACCTTATTTTGACCTTATGAGCCATATCAGGTGACAGGCAGTGCACAAGTGGAAATGCTCCAAGGAAACAGAGTTGTGTATGCAAAGGAGGACAGGGGTGATTAGATGAATGACATGTGCAGGGTGTGCAGAGTTTCTGGAATGACATTCAGTTCCTGGAATTTTGTCTGGCCCTTTCCCTTTACTTTAGCCAAAAATAAAGTCTATGTTGTGTATCTATTCTCATTAACCATTTTACTTATCTGCTGATGGGAGTCTTGTGGAATGTCGCTTATAAAATGGTGGATGAGAGGATAGAATCCGTACAAATGAGACAACATTTTATGTCGCCATTCTAAAATGTGTGTCATGCTTGTATATAAAAATCTTGTCATATTAACTTTATGAAGCCAGAAAACTTATTTCTCAAGTGCTTATTTCACATTTGCTTTTATTAATATGCTAAGAATAGCTCTCAGATTTTGAGGACAAAAGAAACAATTATTTTCTTGTTTTCATTTTGGAATAATTACTATATATTTCCAGTCTTTACAATAATTCTCTTTTATTGTTATTTTGGAACAGTTATTAAATGATTCTGTCTACAGGAATGCGTATGATTGTTTTAAGTGAGCTAATGAAAGAGAAAAAAATATGAATTCAGAGCCAAAGAGTCCCACAAAGGGTGGGAAATTGCAAATTGTTATTTAACATTAAGTTTGGAATTTTAGACATCTACAAATAAGGTTTGTTCTTTGACATAATGGACTTAATTGCAAGGAAGGACAAGAAGCTACTTATTTATAGGAAGTATCTATGCTAGACAGTTAATACATTAGAAATTCCTGTATCCAATCATACACCACATTGTATTCATTATGAGACATTTAGCACATTTTAAAATAAAATCTGCAATTCTTATAAGAATTCTGAGGGGCTTAATATCTTTATGTAGTTTGAGTAAACTTTTGACCCAATATTTCTGTTGTCTTTTTAATGTTTCCTTTAATATTTGTTGAATATTTACAACTCTTTATTATCAGACCTGCACTGAAGCTCATTGGTTTTTATTTTCAATTCTAAACTTCCATTAAAGTTTTAGAGAAGCTTAAATGAATTGGAATTCATAAAAGTGTGCAAAAAATCGTCCTGTTTTTTCAAAAATTCCCCCAATTAAATTATTTTACCTAAAGTATATTATCTTCTGCAAAAGTAAATTCATTGACAAACAATATATTTAGCATTTTTCTAATTTTCTGGTGAGCAGTAATACCACCATTAATTTTGAGTATGTGTTGGTGCCAATAAAAGAGCATAGACTCTAGCTAGCATACATGCATTCTATTATATATATATATATATATATATATATATATATATATATATATATATATATATATATCCTAAGCACATCAACCACGCAGGAGCTCTAAGTGCTTTACATATGTTCATAAATCCCAGTAAGTTACATATTAATTTCCTTTCTTGGTGAGGAATTTAAGCCCTGAGCATTTAGTAATTTGTCAAACATAAAATGTTACAGGCAGGATGCAATCTTCATGTGTATAATTTCCAAGCGCAAGCTCATTCCTCTGAATTCCATTTCATCCAAAGAAATTACTTGAGAGTATGAAGATTAGTTTCTGCTAATGTAACTTAATCTATCAGATTACCTGTCAAAGTACATTTGGTGATGAAAAGAATATAGCGTTTTTCCCCCGGAGGACACGATGGTGCAGGAATGCGCCGGAAAGGGAGATGCAGTTGTGAAAGAGAACGCTCAAAGTTTTGTATGTATTCAACTGCTTGATTTAAATGGAGTATGATTCTCAATACAACAAATTCAAAGAAACTCTTCATGCCCCACACGATCACTGGATTTTTTTTTTTTTTTTTGCGCTAAATTGTTTGAAACGCTTGCAATACAGGGTTCAGCTATTTGGGTAGTAACAGGCTTTAACCTGTTCTCTTCAATAATAGATAGTGGAATTTTCAAATAAAATCCTTCATAGTTTACTCAGATAGTGACGTTACTTCAAAATAAGTAAAATTTCAACTACTTAGTTGTTTATTTATAAGTAATTGGATATCTGCTCTAAAGAAGAGTTTGTGCTTGTAAAAAAAAAACTGTGAATTTTAAATTACTTAAAGCTTGTTTTACATACCTGAAATCTACTCAAAATAATTCTGAAACATTGTTGGCTGATAACGTTGCAGATAACTTAGAAATTTGAGGATCAGCTGGCATTTTGTTTCAGAGTGTCCTGATATGGGACAAAGAAATTCTACTCCCATTTTAAAAGTAATATTTCATTACTATTTGCTAAGAAGAATGACTCTGTTTTTTCAAAGAGACCATAAAAATAGAGAAATAGACTGCATGGACTACTGAAAAATTCTGTCTTAAAGCCTGTTTCCTGAGGGGAGGCGCATTATCATCTATAATGTGCTTGGTCCTTTCCATTTTCACCAGGGTCAGGGACCATAAAAAAGGAAAAAGAAAACATGAGACAAAAAATTATAGACTGAGCTAGTGGGGGAGGAGAGAAATGTATCTTTAAGCCCAAAGGTTTTTTGTTTGCATCTTACCAATCAATCATGCCAGCTGGTCTGTTTGGAGGGGCTCCTGACGATGTGTTTTCACAAGATCCCAAGAGAATTCTACTCATGAAAGGGGCTACCTCCCAACCTAAAGGAGTGGAAAGTAAACTGATATTAAATATATATTTTCACATTAAATATATATTATACACACATATATGAATATCATAAAAGTTTATAAATGGTAAATTTGATGAATTATCAGAATGAATAAAATATTTCTCTGTTTTCCCAATGCTTTTTCAAATTATTTCAAACACAATGAAATGTCAAAATTCAAGGCATTGGGTCATCTCTTTAGAGAATTCCTATAGAAAAAAAAAAAAAATCCTGACTTTCTCAGCTTTTCCCAAAGTGCATCGCATTAACGATGGTCATTGCTAGTTGCATCTTATGAGCATGTTACATTATTACCTGCATTTGTGTTTCACAGGTTGGATAATAAAGCCGTAGCTCCAGAACACTGTTGATTGAATGAAAACCTTAGTAGTTGAGTTAATGAATACAGTTGGTCATCTTTTCCTGTAGCAACATATGATGAACAGAATCTCACCTTTCTTCAATAAGAAGAATACATCAGAACCTTTAAAACAATGACTTTACACAAGTTGGAGAAGTGGTATTTTGTTTATACCAAACATCAATTTTTCATCTCTGTCTTCCCATGGGAGCTAACATAAATCAAAACAACTCAAATGTTTTTAATTTCAGTGTGAGATCAGCAGCTGTTCCCCAGAACTCCCGTTGCCTCAAAGAGAGGGATTTTTGTGAGTCACAAGTCAGATAGACACTGCAGCAAGATCTGGTTACATACCATGGTACTTACTGTGCATTTGCCCATTAGAGTTCATAATAACAAAGAATTGTGTTTACTTAAACTTGCAGTTTTGCAAAAGGCAAACAGTTATGTAATTGTCCCCACAGCGTTGTGAATCACAGCGGTAGAGAACGTATTCAATTAGTGACAGCTCTTTTGATGTCCTCTATAGTGGGCTGACATAACAAATGACCCATTGAAGGGCATTGCGCTAAACTACACTGCTTGAAAGAAAATTGAGTTCAAGTTAATGTTTCCAACAGCTTATTTTGAATGTTTATACTTTGTGCAGTTCAAAAAAAAGTGTAATTAGGCTACGTGGTTAGGTTTTAGAGCAAACTCTTAAATTGGAGAATTTCATCTGAACATCCACATCTTTTTTTAATTGAAGAAATTAAAAACCAAAATATTTAAAACTAAAGCAAAATAGAGAATTAAAATATAATATTTAGAGTTTAGGAAATAAAATTATCTTCATCATGATAAAACTCTGAACTACTTGTGTATGTAAATTTAGTTCTTAAAAACCTATCTATAACATTTGCTTAATTTTACTGTTAAAACATAGATATTTTGTTTTGGAGTATATATATTTTGTTTTATATATATATATATGAATTGCCACAAAAGACAGAGAATGATGACAGGCAAAAAATAAATAAATAAATAAAACGATTAAGTCTGACATGATTCTGGCTCAAGGCCAGAAATTGTGTGTCTCTTAGCATTGCTTTCTGAGTCCCCTCTAAAAATTAGGATGTCTTTAAGGGGAGACTGCCTAATTCAAAGGTTCATATGTTCAAGTATTAAGGGCAAATTTGGTTTGGTATTAAGTGAGTCTTCTTTAATTATTTAAAAGTATGTAATTTCATTACATCTGTAACTGTCTACAGCTTTCATCATTAAACATCACACAAAAGTCACCCAGAAAGACCAACCTAACTTGATCACAGCATCAGGCTGCCCCAGGAGATAGTCCTTTCCACCTGGGAGGGAATCGGCATATTAGAGAGTTGTATCTCTCTTATAGTCTGTCTTACAGAGTCTCTCACAGAGTCCACTTGTCGTTTATGTCTGGTATGTCTGGTGACGGGCCCAGCTCTGCTGTTATAAGGCTATGTAAAAGACGGTGAATTTTCATACATTGTGCATTTTAAGGCAGGTGATTATGGCTGTAGTATTGAGTTTCACTGTCAATTTTAAACAAGTTAGTAGATAAATATGTCTATGTTAGAACTCATATGCCTTGTGCTGCTCATGAGATATGTTGACAGAGCTTCATTGTAGAATTTATTCTCATGGAATAAATCTTAAGGTGTCATCCATTCCTACCTATCACTAGGCTTGATGCTCCGTTTTAGCTACTGGACTTGTATATATGAGTTTACACTTTGTTGTGTCCTTTTTTCTCAATCATCTTTACAATTCTTGTCTGCGTGTATTAACATGTTACCACAGTCATTTTAATTTTAAAAAAGCAAAACTAACTGTTCAATTATTTGTAATTTTTGATTCATTTTTACCTAAATCAATCAATTTCATAGTCTTCAGAGCATGAATATTTAGATTTTGTTTATAATTATTATCCTGAGATAGTGATAGAGGAAGAATTCTATTTCATTAAGTGATCAAAATTTGAAAGATTAAATCTTACTCATGATTGTCAACATTAACTTTGAGACAATGAAAATATTTGGTATGTAAACTTTAAGGGACTTTTTAAAGTATGGCCCTGAACACTCATTCATGCAAACTTTTTCAACACCTGTTTGAATGTCAAAGATTTCACCAAGATCAAAAGTTACAGGAATGTCCAAAAAAATTGCCTGAACTCTTTTTTTATCAGAGTTTTAATGTAATCACAATTTATTGTTTCTATAGTTCTGAACATCAGATTTCAGGATCAACTATTTTCGATTTCTTCATGTCACCTTTGCAAGTTGAGTATCTTTGACCCCCTCCAAATGTTTGTCAAGAGTTATTACATCTCTTGACTTTGTCATGAAGAAGTCTTGTGAACTCTCATAGGAATATGCATACTTTAGGAAAGCTTAGTCAATTTCACCTTATACGCTCTTCCTAGAAGTTTACAGTAGTATATCCAATAGTAACAACAAAGTCACTAGCATTTATGTAAGAATAAGACATTTGAAAGCTCCAACACACCTGAAGCCAGGCTTGACATTGAAGATGTCAACATGATTGAAATCACACTTCTTATTGATATCTTATGGAAAGATTTTTGGGAACAAGGGGAGACACTGGAGAAGCATATGTTCAGAAAAATAGTATATTTGATAAGTGTTATAACACTCTGTTAAAGAAGTGCCAAATCTTTAAGAAAATCATAAAAATAATAAAGAGAGACAAGCTTAGTGTTGATTTGAAAGACAAGATTGGGGCTTACCTGGAAAAGAAATGAAAAGGGGAGAATATCTGGTAAATTCAACAAATAATGTGTAGACTGGGTAGCTCAATGACGTGATGTTCATTTAGCACAAGAGTCTAGTTTTAATCCAGTGCAGAGAAAGGAAAGAAGGAAGGAAGGAAGGAAGGAAGGAAGGAAGGAAGGAAGGAAGGAAGGAAGGAAGGAAGGAAGGGAGGGAGGGAGGGAGGGAGGAAGGAACAAATGTAAGAAAGAAAAAGAAAGAAAGAAAGAAAGAAAATAAAGAAGCAAGCAATTGAAGCAGGGGGAGGAGACTGATGGTATTATTGAATGGTGTGGAGAGAGGTAAAAGGTAAAATCAAATTTAGTGTGTGTTATAATATAAAAATTTCAGTTCTTCATAGCTAAGTTCCATCATGGTCAAAGTTTCTATGACACGAAACTCAAAAGGAAGCAAATAGAACAGAATTCAAAACATTACTGAGCAATTGCTGTGCTCCATCAAATCTTTAAATTTCTTTTTTTTTTTATCATGGCCCTGAATATTTATTCATCCAACCTTTTTCAACACCCAAGCAGTCATGGAAACAAGTTTTATTGTGGACACAATTAGCATCATATTAAAAAAAAAAACCCAAAGAATCAAGTAATGTAGAAATTCTGACACTGTCTCAGAAGGTTGTCGGGATAGGTGTTCTTTGAACAGAGGCCAGTCTTATTTAATGATAAGGACAGCATCTTTGGGAGCCCTGAGGATGTGTGTAAGTAAGTGGAGACTCGTGTGATAGTAATGTGTCCAGATGATAATACCAAGGGTCTTTAAGTCTGAGTACAAGGGTCAGACCTTGGAATAAAGAGGTTATATAGAAAAACTGCTTTGCATAGGAAGAGAGTGCCATTGAGATGAAACGGGCCTGAGGGTGAAGAAATAGGAGAAAGAGATTCTAACACGTTAGGGATCAGATTTTGAACATCTGTGTCTTTACAAGACTGCAAGCATAAACAAAGCAAATAGTTTGAGATGGAAAAAGCGAACATGGGAGAACATTTCCTGGTTGGGTATTCCATTCGAATTCCAGTAGCAAAGCCTTTTGGTCGTACTGTGAATGCATACCATCTGAGAGGCCCTGTGACCTCTCAAACTGCATCTTTTCTGGTTGATTGGAGTTGGTCGACAATCAAATCTCAGTCCGTGTGAAATGACAACTGGCATATTACAATGCCCTCTGGTAATAGAAAACATTTACACCCTAACAAAATATATTATTTGGTTAACACATCATAAAACAAAGTTCAAGTTATGGTGTTAGAATTTTTCTTCCTGCAGTCAAGTAGTCCTTTCTTGTATGTTGTTCCTGTCCTCCATAAACTTTGTATTATTCCAGTCAGGAGAATTGAGAGAAAGATAAAACATAAATCAGACAGCTCAGCTGTTGAGCATTAACTAAAGTACCAGTGTAACAGCCAGATCAAGTCCAAGCTTATATCTCTCTTGTGAGAGGAAGCTCCATTTGTTCCCGAAGGTCAAGGGGGCAGTGAAAGTGGTGAGCATATTCCATAAGGGGAAATGAGGAGGATTTTTTAAGTTTAGCTATCCTCCACCTCGGAATCCTCAAAACAAATCAGATTTCAAGTTCATCCCCTCTCTCTCTCCCTCTGTCTCTTTCTCTTACAAACAAGCACACACACACACACACACACACACACACACACACACTCACACATAGCCCCCCGCCCCCACAAACACTACATATTCGGATTATTACTGGGCTCTTCTGTTGGTTTGTTACTAATCATTACAACTTTTATTAAATTCTGGTCTAAAACACACACGTGAGGTAATGTATCTGCCTAAAGATACAATTTCGAGTTCGAGCTAAGCAATGCTACCAGGATGATCTTACAAAATTTTAGTATTTTAATTTGAAAAAAAAACATTTGTAATATATCCTCACACTTCTACTATAGAAGGCACTCAAAAATTTCAGATGAATATATTAAATAAATTCACCGAGCCTTACATTATGTTAAATATTCCAGATATTTTTAACCACTCCCATTTCCTGAAATCTTGAGTATTTTACATACAGAGTAAACCACAGGAGAGTGAGGTCGTCCTAATTTCCATTTCATAGTAGGGCACATGTTGTTATTTTACAACAGCATCAAAGGTTCTTGTGAGAATTTTGTATCATTTCCAAATGGTTAAAAAAACTAATAAAACATTTTCTTTGAACATAACAGAATCACTCTACATTACAAAGGAGATAAAAGAGTGATGGTATTTCTACTCATTTTGAATGCTGTCTAAAATGAATAAAAATGGAAAAATTAGAGAGATATAAAAAAGACAATACAAGATGAGGAAAAATAAAATATTCACTGATAATAATAATAATAATATGTGTTCACACAGAGTGATGAAATTCATTTTTCTGGGCTGCTGTAGAATTCTAGAGGAAGATAGTCCAATAGCAGGATTTTTAAAAGTAAGAAAAGATTGATTGATCAACCTGGTTTCTACATCTGGCCTCCTTGCACTCGAACATTTCCAGATTTCCACCCAAGATCAAAACCGGGAAAGGCCTGTACTCAAGTTTGTAATTTGGAATCTGCAAGCGTACATCAACACCCATGCACACAAATCAATCAACAAAAACAACAGCAACCAGAACAGGCAACACTTGAGTATGAAAGTCTTGAAGAAAGAATGCTAAATGTTTGGTTGAAATAATTTTTCTTTAGTCACTGTGACCCTGTTTTATACTTTAAAATTGAAAGGATTTTCCATGAACTTAACGTTAGGAGTTATGGTACCTCATCAAAGCCAGTCATTCAGAAAAGAATAAAAGCTGAGGTCATTCGGAAGGGTTTCCTTACTTTCAGAAGTGGAGTAATAATAGTAAATTATAAGTATCAGGGGAATGTACTCTCAGGGCTTCTAAAACTTTCACGAGGAAAAAGGAAATGGCGGATTTTACTTATATTATCATCAGGTGCAAAATCTAAAAAGTGAGAAACATTGAATTTGTTACTTTCCAAGGAGGATCTTAAAATGAAAATCTTTAAAAAATTAAATCCATATTTTCCATTTTTCGAAATCTTAAAAATAAACTCAATTTGTCCTACAGAGTTAGATGAGTCTTCAAGAAAAATTGATATCTAAAATGAATTCCATCATCTTACACATGCACACTCACATACACATACACACACAAGGGAGATTTGTACGTTTCTTTTTTTCTTTCAAATAACCAAAATTTACTTGTTTATATTCACCTGAATAAAATTTGAAACAAAATAATATATAAAAACATAATAAAACTTTTCAATTCCTGAATCATGTACCCCTTGATGTATTGAAGACTGAGATTCATTTCAATTTTAGGTTATTGTATAATTTTTGATTTGTATGCTTTTAAGACATCGCTGACTTCTCCATGCTCAATATTGTTCAAATTATGATTTTCAAATGATAAAGCAGAATTTCAATGAACAAAATTAAAAATATGACTACATTAGTAGAAACAATGATATAACTACAGAGAGACTGAGAAATCAACACCCTAGGAATTAAACCTAAAATTGACAAAAAATATTTTTACCGTACAAATTCGCTTTCCTCTTTTGTGTGTGTGTAATTGGACAAGTACAGCAAATTGAGAAAAGTAGGCAGGTAAGTTGGACGGAGAAGCTCTTGAAGATTAAAATAGGAAAAGACAAAAAAATGACTATAGATCATAAGCCTAAGAATTAAACATTTGAGGTAGAGTTTTGGTGGTATCACTTATAATATTTGCAGAAAAGGAATTAATTGAAAGAAGGAACAACTGATTTACTCACTAAATTTCTTATTCCTCCAGCTCCTGTAAAACACACTGTGAAGTTGAATGCAAATGAACAAATATATGTTTTCCCAATAGGCTTATGATAGTGTTTTTCAATACTTTGTCCATACGGAAATGCACAGTGGCGGGAAGTAATGGAGAATTATGGAGCTTGCATATGTTGGGAAATGCCTAGTGACGTCATGTCCTGTGCCATCTGTGACTCTGAGGAGGCTTGTCACACAGGCAAGAGCCAAGACAGAGAGATTGATTGGTTATGCCATGAGACTAAATGTCAATATCCTAGACACAAGACAGAGGACACATCCACATCATAAAGAAAAACTGCATGAACCCAAAATACTACCAAACTCAGAAATTTTATGAATATAATTTCATTCAGATGTTTAACTTGTCTACTTTGTATTCGCTTCAACAAACTGAAGAATTTAGTGTTACCGTTGCATGATGTCATAATGCTTCATACTTTATAGAATCCAGTGACTCATTAAGCTCTGGCAATTTTCCCAAAATCCGCATGCAAAAGGATATATATATATATATATATATATATATATATATATATATATATATATAAAATGATGTCACCATTTGCATGCAAAAGATGATGGAGAAGTATTATGAAAAGTACATTGTGTCTCGATTTCATTGCGATTGAACTTTAAAATAGAAGAATTTTATTTCCATCTTTAAAAGTTATGTATATTTGAAAAATAATATAGCATATAATGAAATCCTTATGTTTATCTGGGATTTATAAAGTGAAATCAATAGTAATTATTTTCTATGGGGGCATGAGTTGTTTTACCATTTTTATTCCAATTATTTTGTGCATGTTTTGCATAGATTTGTTAGTAATGCACAGATATCCATTCGTTCACATTCATTTTGAAATCTCACCGTTTTTGAGTGGCTTTTCTAGAAATATCCCTTAGAAGCTTAAATTCTATGATTTGTCATGCTTCCATTATATCTCTGAGTAAATACACAGGAGCTGAGATGCTGCTGAGTAATTTAAGGTTGATGTGCAGGAGGAATATATAAGGGTTTATGATGAATAGAAACAAGTCTCCAGGCCTTTGTCATGAAAATTGAGTTTCACTTGGTTCTATGTAGTACTTAATAGAGAGAAAAAAAATTAGCAGCTTTTATTCAACTTGGGGATGCTTGTATTTACACAATTTCTTCAAAATGTGAGCACAGTAGGGAAAATGAAAAATTGTAGTCAGAAATATATGCAAACTATGACATTAATTTTTGCAAAGAATTTCACTTGAAAGTTGAAATTCCTTTATTTCAGTTATTAGTAAAGACACAAATATTTATTTGTGTTTGGCCAGTGGCAGCTAGACATTTCAGAGAAAGTGTTGATGGCATTTGATACATCCTTTAGCTATGGTACTATATTAGCTATAGTACTATGTAGCCTGTAGCATATGCTATGTAGCATAGAATTAACTATGATACTATGTAGCATATTCATTAAACCAAGTCTTATTTTTTATTTCCTTCCTTATATCTTAAGACACTAACTTTCTGCCAAAGTACTAACAATTTATAATTTTGTAAGAAAGCTTGTATAATTCGCTTACTGGAATATTCCCCAAATAATGCAAATGAAGGTGGGGTATTTCATTGACCCTTTTATCATTTTTGACCATTGTGTCACAACTTTCTGACATCTTTCCTTTTTTAAATTGCATGAAGTTTCATATTCAAAAGCTAACATTTTAAGTATAAACTACAAGTAAATATGTTTAAACACATTATTAACCTCTCTATAAGATGTAATATACTAAGTTTACATTATCCAACTTCTTGGAACTCAAGGCCAATATGTGTTAGGTTTATTGAGAGACACCGAGGTTTAATGGTCTTTGCAAAATATTACTCAATTTCCTGTATCCTCTCCCTTAGGATGAATTCACAAAACTTCTGCAGAGCTAAGGAAAAATTTAAGGCTTTGATACGTCTCCTTGGCCTTGCTTCTTTTATTACAAAGCTTTCTTGAGTGGTCAACACTCCTTTTTGTGCCTCGGGGTACTAGGCAAGACATGACCATGAAGGACCAGGCAACATTCCTTGCATCGCTAATTTTAGGCGTCAATTGAGAGTATGGTTAAAATGAGACACTAGCATTCTGGACTCACAAGAGATTCTATGTGAAGTAACTCTATAACCTTTGCCCCATTTAGTAATGCTTTGGGAAATTACAATTATATACAGGTGCAGGCAATATGCTAAGACAAACATTGAGGAGGTGGGTTCGCTTTTCATGATTTCACATTCTTCCATGGGGGCTATGGATTTTAAATCAACTGAGTGTGAGATTTAATAACTCTTCCTCCTCCTTGCTGTTTTTTACAGTTAAAATATTACCTTCAAATAGCTTTAATCAAATAGCCATACACATTTTTGAATAAATGCTTTTGAATAACCTTGATTTATAAATCACTGGGAATGTTAAAATATAATGTTGAATGTTCAGTTACTCAACAACATGTAAGATAATTATCTGAATTCAAAGGATCTAGTGAAAGTAGTTTATATATGTGAGTTATCATGGAAAATATTTTTAAATGGTCATAGTATGAAGCAAATGGCCTTGGTAAAACATGTGACCAAAGAGTTCTTTCTTCAGTCTTGTTTTCTCACCTGTTCTAGATATTTTGAATAATTAATTTTGCTTATAAGTGACATTTCACCACTTTTTTCTTAGTTTCACCTTTCATCACCATGTTTCTATTACAAATGAATATTCATGTTTTAGAATAATTAATTGCTGTATCATTATGTTTGCATTAGACACAACACCTGTCAATCTAATAAAGTCTTCCAGCTGTGGCTAAGAGTTTATTAAGCTTTATTGATTGTACACCTATCTTGATATTCCTTTTATATCCATTTTAGCACTCTGCATTATCAAAATTGATTATTAATCTCAATGCATGTTTACAATTTTCAAAATTGAAACATAGAAAATCACATACCCTAAAATAGTTCATTGTAAGCTCATAATATCTAAAGAGCAAAGAATAGTTTCTATGTAATTAAACTATGTTGTTTTAAAATGTAAAATTTAAAGATAGTTTATGCAGCCATATAACTTTTGAAAAATGTCTGTATGTGCCAAGAAGAAATGGACATGTTGTCAAATATTGATTCAAGAATTTTTTCTCATACACTGTGTTGATTCCTCACAAGTAAGAATAAAGGCAAAATTTATGTCAGAAACGGAAAATAGACTAACTGTAAGAGAATTATTTATCCTGAATTTGACTATATATGTAAATTCATATCTATAGTGGCATATAATATAAAAAGCAAAACAATATTTAGAGTTTCAAAGCAAAGTAGCTTATGAGTAAATACAGACACTCCTGGCAGCCATTCTTTATTTTTCCCCATTTTATTGATATGTATACGTGCAAAATTTAAGTTGGGCATTTTGTGCACATACATATCTTGTCAAGGTGACAAGGACTTTCACACTTTCCCACTTTCCTTTTGTCCCTCCCCCTGCCCATCCTTCCTTCCCTCCCCACCCTGCCCCCCTGTTTCACTTTGTTTTTCATTTTAAGTTCCATGAGATAACTGTGATCTGGGACTCTCATATCAGAGAGACCATTCAATGTTTCACCTTCTGCTTCTGACTCACTTCACTAAGCATGATGTTCTCAAGTTTCTTCCATTTGCCTGTAAAAGCCTCCATGCTGTTGGACTTTATAGATGCATAGTATTCCATTGTGTATAAATACCACAGTTTGTGTATCCACTGGTCTGTTGATGGGTATTAAAAGCTGGTAGAATACCAACTCAGTCAGATTTAATGAGGATATGGCACAGACAAAAGGAGTAATTCTGAAGTTTCTTTTAAACTATAAACCTAAACACTTTTCTTATCTCAAATGTAATTATACCAGATGAGAAAGTATTAAATAGGGGCTGAAGGAATAGCAATAGCACTTGCTTGCCTAGCATGCAAGTCCCTAAGTTTAATTCCCCATCACCACATAAGCCATGTGTGATGGTGCACGCCTGTGATCCCAGCACAGGTGTGGCTGTGGCAGGAGGATTGCCATGACTTCAAGGCCAGCCTGAACTCCTTAGTGAGTTCAGAACCACCTGCAATACAGAATGAGAATCTGTCTCAATAATTAATTAATAAAACTTAATTAAAATATACTAAACAACATTGTTCTGTTCAGTCAGTATTGTCAGGAATCCATTATGGGGATATGTGTCCATTAAAATGCAAATTCCTGAGACTCATTAAAGGAAAAATAATTTTTAAAAGGAAATCAAACTTGGCATGATGAGTATTCTCATATTTGAGTATAATGAATTGTTTAGAATTATCTTGAGGAACTACAGTCAAAGCTCAGCAGTTAGGGTGCTTGCTTAGCAAGTGCAAGGTCCTGAGTTTAACTCCCCAGCATCACACAAGTCATACGTGGTGGCACACACCTGTAACACCAGCACTTAAGAGGCTGGGGCCAGAGGATGTCCCTGTGTTCAAAGCTACATAGTAAGTTCAGGATCAATCCGGTATACAAAATTAAATTGTGTGTCAAAATTTTACTATTGATAACAATGATGATAACAATAATTTACTTTAATGGTATAAAAAGATAATATTCAAGATTCCCATGGTTTACAAGATCATTTTGCTTTCTTTCTATGTTAGCTAGATATTAATTTCCCTTCATAAATAATACAAAAGTGGGGCTGGAGGAATGGCACAGAGATTAAAGCACTTGCCTAGCAATCACAGGTCCCTGGGTTTGATTCCAAAGCACCACATAAACTGGGCTTGGTGGGTGCATGCCTATAATTCCAGCACTGAGGAGGCTGAGGCAGGAAGATTGCCACAAGTCCAAGGCTATCCTGGGCTCCATAGTGACTTCAGGACCAGCCTGGGCTGCAGAACAAGATCCTGTCTCAAAAAAAAAAAAAAAAAAAAAAAAAAGTACTCCAAATCAATCTTCAGTCTCTCACCCAGGTATAACTATAGTTTTGAACATTTGTACATTATAATCACTAGTTAACCATTCACCAGGCTCCACTGATAAATTTTGTAGAAAGTTCTGAGATGCCTTTTATGGTGTCAAGAGTTTAATTTATGAAAAACCCATTTGTGTAAGTGTCTAGTGTCTGCACGATGCATAATGCTTCCCCTTACTAGCTGGATTGTATATGTAATTGTGTAATTGTCTGCTCTGCACATCCTCATGAGGCACCACAGAAACTGATTGTATCTGAAATCGGCTTTATCTTTCCTGTGCTTCACTTTCTTCAGTTTCCATGTGACATTGTGGGCATTTGGGGGTATGTTTCCTTATCACGCCCAGTGTTTTATAATTTTTTTTCATTTCATGAATCTATACTTAGCTCTAGACAACTAAGTCTTTAAAAATGTTATTTCTTGTTCATACTGGAATTTACAATACCATTGCAAGGTGAAACACACCCAACACTTAATATTTCTTCAATAAATAATGAATGAACAAATGAATTAATGAATCAATTGCAAAAATGTTTATTCTTTGTGCGGTTCAAGTTTATAACTTTCACTTTGAGCTGTATCATCACCCCAATTTTAGTTCTTCAGTTTGTATCTCTCTAAATTTGAAGTTCTTTATTCTTTATATCTCATCATTTGTCATTTATTTATATCTCAGCTTGTCATTGAGTTGTCCAGACTTGAACATGAATTCTTCCTGTCTCAGCCTCTCAGAATTCTGAAACTAAAGGCCTATACTGTCAACCCGTCTGCTTATTCATTTTGATGCCTAGAAGAGTTCCATACATTAAGAAATAAATCAATAATGTTTAAGTTAATCTCTCTCACTGGCATTAACTTGGTTATCATCTTTTATATTTTTAAGATTCAAATTACTTATCTACAAAAGGGGTTGACATTTTAAAATAAAGTGTCACAGACTAAGATATTATGAACATTATTTTTGATGCAACTAAGTAAAAAAATCAATGTAATTATTTTAGGTTGAATTTTAAATAATATATAATAGCATAACACTCTAAAGCTACCTCTATCTATCCCATAGAATATCACTCTTCCAAGCTTGCGTGATTTTCCCAGTCATCTCATCACTTGCATTTTTTAGTCTCTCCTTATTTGCAAAAGATAAAAAAATTCCCTGATATAAAAATGTCATTAGAATATATATTTAATGACATAAATTACTTTCAAATTCATGTGTTATTTCTGTTGAGTTTGCTGTAACCATCCTATTAGCTCCAAACAGAAATATTATATCTTTCTTACTTCAGTCAGGCTTGAAAACATAAAACAGATTATCCAGTAGCATCGATTTCCGCTTTATAGACACAGAAACTCAGTTCTCCACCGATTACTTTCATTTCTGTTTTCCTAAAGACTACCTAACCTGGAAACATTATTTACAATATATTATTATGGGCATGGTATTTACTATTTAAAAATTGTCTCAGATATAATAGTTTAAAAGTAAGATTATAAAAATGTAATATTATAATAAGAGGACAGAAAATATAACATTAATATATGAGAAAAAATATTTATTTCCACAGTACTCAAGTGTAAACCATGGTCCCTGCCTCTGTCTGTAGTTACATTCTATAAATCATGATTGTAATAAACAGTGTCTTTAAGTTAATATATGTGTTTAACATATATAGATAGATAGATAGATAGATAGATAGATAGATA
>PVKB01007088.1:0-43934 GCA_004027205.1 Ctenodactylus gundi
AAGAATTGTTGTTTCAAGTTCTTTGAAGAAACTTGTAGGTATTTTAACAGGAATTGCATTGAATCTATACATCAGTTTCGGTAGTATAGCCATTTTGACTATATTTATTTTGCCTATCCAAGAGCAGGGAATGCCTTTCCATTTTCTAATGTCTCCTATATCTTCTTTCTTCAATGTAGTGTAGTTTTCTTTATATAGATCCTTCACATCCTTAGGTTAGGTATACTCCTAGGTATTTAATTTTTTGCTGAGTTATTGAGAATGGAATTGTTTTTCTGAGTTCTTGCTCAATAAGTTCATTGTTAGTGTATAGAAATGCTATTGATTTTTTAGTGTTAATTTTGTATCCTGAGACTTGGCTAAATTTTTTTTATTATTTCTAAGAGTTTCATAGTGGAGTTTTTTGGGCCTTTCATATAGACAATCATATCATCTACAAATAAGGAAAGTTTGACCTCCTCCTTTCCAATGCAGGTTCCCTTTATTTCATTTTCTTGTCTGATTGCTATGGCAAGTGTTTCAAGGACTATGTTGAATAAGAGTGGTGAGAGTGGGCAGCCTTGTCTTGTTCCTGATTTGAGAGGGAATGATTTCAATTTTTCTCCATTTACTATAATATTTGCAGTAGGCTTGGCATATATGGCTTCTATGAATTTTAGGTAGGGCCCTTCTATACCTATTTTTCTCAGTGTTTTTATCATGAAGGGGTGCTGGATTTTGTCAAAGGCTTTTTCTGCATCAATAGAGATGATCATGTGGTTTTTGTTTTTGCTTTTGTTGATATGGTGTATTTTATTGATTGATTTACGTATGTTGAACCAGCCTTGCATCTCAGGGATGAAGCTCACTTGATCATGGTGTATGATCTTTCTGATTACTTGTTGGATTCTGTCTGCCAAAATCTTATTGAGGATTTCTGCATCTATATTCATTAAGGATATTGGTCTATAGTTTTCCTTCCTGGTTAAGTCTTTGTCTGGTTTTGGGACAAGTGTGATTCTAGCCTCAAGGGATGAGTTTGGTAGCATTCCTTCACTTTTCACCTTATGGAATAGTTTGAGAAGAATTCTGCTGTGAGTCCATCTGGGTCTGGACTTTTATTTGTAGGTAGAGCTTTTATTACTGCTTCAATTTCTGTGTGTGTGATGGGGTTATTCAAGATTTTTATATCTTCCTCATTTAATTTTGGTATTTTATATGCATCTAGGAAGTTGTCCATTTCTTCCCAGTTCTCAAATTTGTTGGAATATAGGTGTTCAAAGTAATTTCTTATAATATTCTGAATTTCTGCAGGATCTGTTGTAATTTCACCCTTTTCATTTCTAAGTGCGTTAATCTGTGCCTTTTCTTTCCTTTTTAATCCTGGATCTTGTTCATTACTTTTATTTCTAGAAAAGTGTCTATTACAGGAATGTTCAACCTGTGGCTCACTGTTTTATTGCCCTAGTTTTTTTTTCAAATATTAAAATTAGAAGATACTGGGGCTTGAAAAATAGCACAGTGGTTAAAACACTTGCCTAGGAAGCACAAGGCCCTGAGTTGGATTTCCCAGCACCACATAAACCAGGCATTGTGGTATACACCTGTAATCAATCCCAGTACTTGGGAGGCGGAGGCAGGAGGACTGCCATGAGTCCAAGGCCAGCCCAGGCTCCACAGTGAGTTCAAGTCTAACCTGGACTACCAAAGTGAGACCCTGCCTCACAAAAAAATAAAAAGGAAAGAAAAGATATTTATTTTAATTTATTTTTGAGACAGGGTCTTGCTCTGTAGTTCAGGCTCGTCCTGAGCTCACCCTCTAGCACAGGTTGGCCTCAAACTCACTGTAATCCTCCAATCTCAGCCCTCTGACTGCTGAGATAACAGGTGTGGGCCACCACACACACCTAGCAGGGGCATAGCTCAGTAGTTAAAACGCTTGCCTAACAAATGCCTAACAGGTGCTGGGGAGTTGAGTCCATGGCTTTCCCCAGGCTAGGCAAGTGCTTTGGCCAATGAACCACCCCTGGCCCTTCCTTTGTGGCTGTTCCCATTCTGCTTCCCTGCCGCCATGAGCTAAACAGCTTTGTCCGGCCACACCCTTCCTCCATGGTGTTCCTGACTTGGAGGTAGACAGTACCATGGACTGAATCCACTGAAACCATGAGCCAAGTTAAGCATCTTCCCCCTTAGGTGGCAGGTGTTAAGTATTGTGTCCCAGTAACAGGAAAGCCAACATAAATAATAACAGATTGTATTGTGCTTCCACCCCGAGCCCTCAACAGTGAGTTTTAGATTTAACCCCATTTAATCTTTACAACAACCCTAGGAGGTTAGTATTATTGTACATTTTAGGTATAAGTAAGATTCATAAACGTTTAGAAAAACTTGCCCTAATCCATTGATTCCTCCATAGGACTTGTATGCAGGTGTCTTTTATCCCAACTTCTCCAAAGTCGTTAAACGAGTTCCCTTATAAAAATGACAAATAGCCTAAATTTCACTGACCATATTAGAAGAACACAACATTGTTCTAAATCCACAGTGATGCCAATCCACAAATTAACTATATTTGGCATTGGGTAGGTTTCATACTTGTATGTGAAAGGAACATGACTGGTGTGCTTCATAGAAGGGCTGGGAGCACAGCCTAGTGGCTAAAGTGCTTGCCTAGTGAGCACAAGGGCCTGGTTTTCATTCCCCAGTACCACATAAATTGGGTATGGTGGAGCCTACCTGTAATCCAGCAACCAGGAGGCTGAGGCAGGAAGACTGCTGTGTGTTTGAAGCCAACCAGGGGTACATACACAGTGAATAGTGAATTCAGGACTACAGAGTGAGACTGTGTGTGCAACACACACACACACACACACACACACAAAATACATATAGCCAGGCTTGTAACCCCAGAGATCTGGGAAGCTGAGGCAATAGAATCTTAAGTCTGAGCCCAGCCTGGGCAATGTAGTGACCCAGAAAGGTCCTGTCTCAAAATAAATAAGAAAACTAGGGATGGAGCTCTGTGCAAAGGCCCTGGGTTTAATCCCCTGTGCCAAAAATAAATGGATAAATGTCATATTGTGTTAAATGGTTATAGATGTTATGAAGAAAACTGTAATAGAATAGGAAAAGAAGACAGAAAGCACTGAGCACAGGATATGGCTTCTGTTTTTCATAGGGTGATCACTGTATTAGTTGCTAGTGTGGGTTCCAGCTTCAGTGATAGGGAAATTAAGACAAAGGCAGAAACTTGCAGAAGATTAGTGGTTAAAGCACTTGCCCAGAGGGACAACCCACATTTCCGGGTCCCCCTTCTGACTAGCAGAAGCTTTACCCTATCTTTCTTTCCTTTTTTGTAAGTTTCCCAAAAAGTCCTTTCCTTCACAACCTGAAAAAAAAAAAAAAAAGGCACTTGCACAGAATGTGCAAGTCCCTGGGTTCAATTCCCAGCACATTAGCTGGCACATTTGTAATTCTACCACTCTGGAGGCTGAGGCAAGAAGACTGCTCTGACTTTCAGCCCAGCCTGGGCTACATAGTGAGTTCAGGACAAGCCTGAAGAAAGATGTCCTGTTTCAAAAAGAAAAAAAAAAAAAAAAAAAGGATGCCACCTGAAGACACCATTCCCTTCAATGTTTTTGTTTTTGTGACAGGGTCTCCCTCTGTAGCCCAGGCTGGTCCTGAACTCACTGTGGAGCCCAGGCTGGCCTTGGATTCATGGCAATCCTCCTGTCTCAGCGTCCTAAGTGCTGGGATTACAGGCCTGTGTCACCATGCTCAGTTTATGTGGTGCTGGAGAATCAAACCCACATACTTAGCACTTGATTTAGTGCTTGCTAGGTGAACATTTTTAACCCCTGAGCCATTCCTCCAGCCCAAACTTTTTTTCTTTTTTACAGACAGGGCCTAACTCTGTGGTCCAGGCTGGTCTCGAATTCAGTATGTACTCATTATGTAGGCCAGGCTGGCCTTAAACAACACAAAGAAATTCTGAGTTGGGCTCCCAAGGTCTCTTCTGGGACTACAGGACTGGGCGCCCCACGCCCACTTAGATGGCACATGCGCAGTGATGGGAGGGAATGGAATATTCCTTGCTCATCTGTCAGAGGGATTCTTCCTTAGCCAGGGGAGCTGATGCTTATCTGCTAGGAAAGGAAAGGTATGACTGAGTGGGCTTCCAAATCCAGTCTGTCCTCATTATCACTGACCCCTCTTGTGAGCGACATCTAACGGCCATGTGCTGCATTTTCACATGATCATGGTGACTTCATTTTTGTGCGCCTTCCCAGACCTGTCAGGATGGACAAAGAGGAGGAGGAGGAGAGATGAAGACCCTGTCACCAATCTTAGCCTACCCGCCACACTGTGGTGTGCTGCTGGCGCTCATGCGCCTGCGCTGTGTGAGGTACGAAAGCCTCATTTTTCTGTACTCTACGCCGCCGTGTCCTTCCCTTGTTTGGAAAGGCAAATCCCTTGGGGGCCATGTACCACACTCTGGTATGTGCTGAGCAAGGAGGATTTTAATAAATTTTTCCTACTCAATGGTTTTGAACCTCTTAATGTTCATGGGTGGCCACTGCACTTAGCTTGCAACAATTTTTTTTTTTTTGGTAGTGCAGATAAAGCTAGGTCCTTTGCCCTGAGCTAGATTTCTAACCCATTTATTATCATTATTTTGAAACAGGGTCTTGCCAAGTCACTAAGTGCCCAGGGGTACTTGAACCTGTAAATCCTCCTCCCTTAGCCTCTCAGAGTGCTGAGATTACAGGCCTGTGCCCTGGGGTTGACTCGCATCAACTCTGTCTCACCCCAAAAGTAAAAGCTTATGTTTTTCTACCACTCAAATGATACGCTGGTAAACAAATGTTCCCTGTTCTCTGTGCAGAACCCTCAGCCTGCAATGTTTAAACTTCAGAAACAGCTTGGATCAAATTTTAAGGAGTTCATAGTGATGGTCACATCATCCATTTACTTACTGAATCAATACACTTATTGATCAAGTAAATACTTACAAGGTCTCTACTTGTACAGCAGTGAGCCTGGCCAACTGCATGGCAGTGAGGTTGAAGAAACAGTCACAGGTAAAAAGGAGACCAAAAAACAAAAACAAAAACAAAAACCTGTAAAAAAAAAAACAAAACAAAACCCTGCAACTGTTAGAAATGGCTCATAGAAATTTACCTGTCCAAACAAAGGATGGACATGGGAGACATGGACGACAGGGTATGAGGCTTTAATTTTCTTTTTGCAAAAAGGGTGACCTTCCCACATGCAAGTGGGGAGAGGCACACCGAAAACGTGGTTGGTAACGACTTAAATCCCTAGATCGCAGGTCCCTCGCCCTGCCTTTTTTTTATTGGCAGGATTCACAATCTTCCTGAGAAGATCTAAGGCACTGGCTCAGGGCCAAGTTCATCACAGCGTCATATCCTTGATCCCTCCTCCCCCCTCCTGCCTTTGTCTGGTCACCTGATTGGGTATGGCGTGAAAATATAAAGATCTGCCATCTTGAACAATGTGCCACTTCATTATTTAAAAAAATTTTTTGAGACTAGGTCTCACTCTGTAATCCAGGCTGGTCCTGGACTCACTATGTAGCCCAAACTGGCCTTGAACACATGACAATCCTCCTGCCTCAACCTCCCCATGCTGAGATTAGAGGCATGTGCTACTATGCCCAGTTTATGAAAAACTGTAACTTCAAACTTGTATTTTTGCTGAGCTCGTAGCATAGGCCTCTAATCCCAGCACTCTGGGAGGCTGAGGCAGGAGGATCTCAAGTTTAAGCCTAGCACAGGCAATTTAGAGACATACTATTCAAAAATCAAAACTAAAATATGGGCTCCAAGCCCAGTACAAACAAAACAAACAAACAAACAAACAAACAAACAACAACAACAACAACAAAAACCCAATATCCACGGTTATCTATACCTTTGCTACTTATTTTTCATTCCCTAGGCTTGTGTTCTTCTTCTTAGCCCATCTTACTCAAATCCGTTAAAGATACTCTGTCTGGAAATTAACCTAGTTGATAAGATGAAGGGCAGAAACCTGACCTTAAGATAAAGAAACAGACGCAAAAGGTTCAAAGACTATTGTTAGGGAAAACTTTTGTGTGGGGGGGTGGAGTGGGGGGGAGGGTACTGAGGATTGAACCTAGGATCGTCACTCTGAGCTACATCTCCAGCCCCTTTTACTGCTGATTTGAGAGGCAGGATCTCACTAAGCTGCCAGGGCTGGAGGAGTAACTCAGCGGTTAAAACACTAGCCGAGCAAACTCAAGACCCTGAGTTCAATTCTTTAGCACCACACAAAGCTGGGCATAGTGGTACACGCCTATAATCCCAGCACTCTGGAGGCTGAGGCAGGAGGACTGCTGTGTGTTCAAGGCCAGCATGGGCTAAATAGTGAGTTCAGGAGCAGTCTGTACTGCAGAGCAAGATCCTGCCTAAAAAAAAAAAAAAGTCACAAAAGTGCCTAGGTTTGGGCTTGAATTTGTGATCTTCCTGCCTCAGCTTTCCAAAGTGCTAGGAGTACATGCCTGCCTCTGGCTTGTTTAGTGAAAACAGATTATCATTTTTATTTTTTTATTTTTTTGAGATAAGGCTGTCTGTAGTCTAGGCTGGTCCTGAACTCACCAAAAACCTCCTGGTATGCACCACCACACCCAGCCCTGAAGGAATTTGATTCCCCATTTTAAAGGACACCTTCAAGATCACATCCCTCTCTGCAGACCACAGCACACATCCTGGAATGTTGGATCTCTTACTTTCTCAAGAGTGTGGCCTTTAATTCTATCTAATAAAACCTTTTTTTGCCTCCCCTGTGGGTGAAGAGTCTACCCAGGTGGCCTGAGTGAAGGCCTCGCGTCCTCTTTAGGAAACTCCTGGTACTACATCTGGTGACAGGAGGAAAGGATTGCTAAAAAATGAACAGCTATCTTGTCCAAAAGCACCAGCTCATATCTGTGATGCCAGAATACGAATACAAAAAACATAACCAGGCCTGGGGGGTGCAGAAAAGTTGAAATAGAAGGATCTCAAACTTAAGCCCAGGATGGGCAACTCATTGAGATACTGTTTCAAAATAAATTAAAAAATGGGTGGCAGGGCAGCAGGGGAGGTAGCTTAGTGTGAAGACCCTGGTTCCACATACACACACAAGTACAAAAGGCTGAGGATGTCTTGATGGCAGTACTGAAAAAAAAAAAAGGCCCCACAGCCGCAGGCCACACAGCTATAGTGGTGACCACATCTTCCAGGGCAGCTATGGTAGGTGCCCAGACTTCCCAAGACCTGCAGAAGACTGTGGGGCTCAAGTCTGCCTGGCCAATAACTACTTTAGTAGAGGTTCAGGCAGAGGGAGGCCCTACAGGGCTCTCAATGGGCTCTCCCACTCACCTTTGCCCTTCATAGGGACGGTGAGGGGACTGTCGGCTCAGCCCCTGGACCTTCAACATATCTGGGAAGTCTACCCACGTATTTAACTTCAAGCCCAAAGTAGCTTGAAAAGAGGTGGCAGAAGACTTTCCATGGACAATCACGGAATTGAGTCCCTTTCCTTCCTCTTTAAATCTCTCCTCTCTCTAGCCAGCTGGTGGCGCAGACCTATAATCACAGCACCTGACAAGTCCTGCAAAGTCCATCTTCCTTTGCTCCCATTCCCTGACTTCTGACCCTAGGCGGAAGTCACCTTTTCCCCATCTCCCACCTCCCACGTTTCTGCAGACTCAGCACCCACCTCGTGCCTGGGGGTGTGAGCTTAGCCCAAGCTCTCATTCTTTCCCTCTGATTGGTTCCACAGAGCCCTGAAGACCCATGTTACCATTCCCTTCTCCTGAGGTGAATATGGAAGACAGCCTCCAGCTAGGTGCTGCCCAATGTGTCTTCTGTTTCTCAGAAACACATTCTTTAGCATGCAGTATGTGACAAGCCTTGTCTCAGATTTGTTACCTCTAGTCACTTTTCACCCCACTACTTACTGGCTCTACACTGTTTCACAGATACTGCTACTTTTAAGCCAGCCTGGATCTTTTTAGTGGTTGAACCAGGAGAGACTCATTCAATGAGTATTTATTGAGTGCCAAGCATATGCCACACTGTCGCAGGCATCAGGGATATAGTGGTGGTACCCACAATGATTAAAAGTCCATGTCCCAACCAGCCGCAGTGATAGAGTCATGCAATTCAAGCTACACAGGAGGATGAGGCAGAAAGATCACAAGTTCAAGGTCAGCCTGAAAAACTTAGTAAGAACCTGTCTTTAAAAAAAAAAAAAAAGAGGCAGGAGAGGTAACTTGCATGTGTGCGGACCTAGATGCAATCCCTAGTTCTGAAAATAAATTTTAAAAAACCAAGCAAATAAAGGTCTTGTGCAAATGAAACTTATATTCTGGTAGAGAAGAGAGAGAGAGACAATTAAGATCTGCTACTTACTTTTGCTGTGCCTGGCAACACCAGCCTATAATCTCAGCACTCCCTGGGAGGCTGAAACAGGACAATCTAAAATTCGAGCCCTGGCACTGAGGGCATAGCTCAGAGGATAAAGTACTTGCCTAACATGCACAAGTTCCTGGTTGATTCCCAGCATCATGTACACATAAAGATTCGTTGAGTGTGGTGGTGTACATGTGTAATCCTGGCACTTCAGAGGCTGAAGCAGGAGGTCAGCCTGGGCTACATACTGAGTTTAGGACCAGACTGGACTACAGTTTGAGACCCTGTCTCAAACAAACAAATGAATAAATAAATGAATGACAGGGGTAAGGGAGGAACTAATGTATACTCTTCCAGGTCACGTACCAGGGATCTGCCCTTCTGACTGGCCTCCCTCATCTCTCTCAGCAGCAAAAGAAATCAATGGACTAACCCCACGGCAAAAGAAATCAATGGACTAACCCCACGGATGAACATCCTTCCAAATCCAAGGCTTCTGAGGGACAATCCAGATCTGAGCCACAACACAAGCATCTTGTGTTAGGCAGCTTTTCATTGCCATATGCCAAAGAAAATCAATTTAGAAAAGGAAGCTCCTTTTGGCTCAGGGTTTTAGTCCTCAGCTAGACTGCTCTACTGGGGTGGGCCTGTGGGAAGGTGAAACCACCATGGCAGAAGGGCACAGTAATGGAAAAGTTATCACCTGTGGCAACCAGGAAGCAGAGAGAAGGAAAGGCTGGAGAGAAAGGTGCTAAGGTTGGTAAGGGTCCCCAGGTTATACTCCTTCTAAGTAGACCCACCTCCTGTCTCCTCTTGGTCACTCTCCACTAAGGCCAGGAATTATGATCTCACCAGTGGCTTCCTCTACTGATGAAGTTACAACTGTAGTGGTCCAACCACTTCTCAAGATCCCACCTCTGAACACTGCTGCATTGGGGATCAGGCCCACAACTCATGAGTCTTTGGGGGACCCTTCTGTCGTGGTTTGGATCTGGAATGGTCCCCAAAGCCTCACATATTTGGATGGTGGGGATTACCAATGAACCAAGTGCTGTCAAGAAGTGGGGCCTGGCTGGAAGAGGCAGAACACTGTGGCTTGACCCGGAGGGGTGGAACACTGTGGCAGGACCTGGAAGGGCATATGCTAGCTCTGTCCCTTCTCCCTCCCTTGGCCTCTGCCTGCCATGATGTGAGCAGCTGTTTCTCTGGCTACACCTGTGCCATATACTCCCATCTCGGCCAGCCACCAAAGGATGGACTCAGGCCTTCTGAAACTGTGAGCTAAAATAAATCTTTTCCTCCCTAAGTTATAGATGTTGGGTATTGAGTCACAGCAAAAAGAAAGGAACTAAAGGGGTTGGAGGAATGGCTCAATGGTTAAAGAGCTTACCTAGCAAGTGCTATGTCAAGTGCTAAGTACCCGAGTTCCATTCCTCAGAACCACATAAACCAGGCATGGTGGCGTGCACCTGTAATTCCAGCACTCAGGAGGATGGAACAGGAGGATTGCCTTGAGTCCAAGGCCAGCTTGCTGGGTTCTGTAATGAGTTCAGGACCAGTCTGGGCTGCAGAGCGAGACCCTGTCTCAAAAAAAAGAAAGAAAAGAAAGAAAGAAAGAAAGGAAAGAAGGAACTAAGGCACCTTCATAATAACTAATTACTTTGTGGTACAGGGGAGCCAGCAACCCAGGATCTTCACACTGAGATACATCCCAAGCCCCCTTTTTTTTAGTTCCAATTTTAAGACAGGGTCTTACTAAACCACTGATTTGCCCTGACTGGGCTTCAAATTACTGATCATTTTTCCTCAGCCTCTCAGAGTGCTGGGACCACAGGCCTGTAACACCAGGCCCAACTGGAACATTTTGTATTTAAACTATAATACTGTTTTTCCTCTAAGTTGATTCCCTCAGGTATTCTGTTATACCAACAGAAATCTGGTGAGCAGATCCTCCAAGTCTTGTCTTCTGAGGTTTGTGTGTCCATAAATGATATATTACCAGGAGTTGGCACTTTAGCCAATAGCACATATGCCCACAGCTTGAGCTAAGGATGCTTTCTACACTTTCCCCACTTCCTTTCTTTCTTTCCATTTTTTGATCTAGGGTCTCTCTCTGTTGTCTAGGTTGGTCCTGAATTCACTCTGCAGCCCAAGCTGGCCTCAAACTCATGGCAAGCCTTCTGTCTCAGCCTCCTGAGTGCTGGATTACCAACATGTGTCACCATGCCTGGCTCCCCATTTTTTTTATTAGTGCATATTGGTTACACAGATTAATAGGCTTTGTTTTGGAGATTTTATTTATTTATTTAGAAATAAGAGTTTTACTTTGTAGTCCAGCCTGGTCCTGAATTCACTAGTAGCCCAGTCTGGCCTCAAACTAATGGCAATATTCCTGCCTTACACTCCTGAGTGCTGGGATCACAGGTGTGTACCACCATACCTGGCTCTTCTCCTCTCTTTTCTTCTTTCATTTTCTTTCTTTGTTTTGAGGCAGAGTCTTGCTCTGTAGTCCAGGCTGGCCCTGAATTCACTATATCTCCAGTCTGATTTCTATACTTTTTTTCTTAAGACAGGGTATTGTTCTGTCATCCAAGCTGGTCCTAAACTCACTATGTAGTCCAGGCTGGCCTTGAACTCATGGCAATCCTCCTGCCTCAGCCTCCTGTGTGCTAGGATTACAGGGTGTTACCATATCTGGCCTAATTTCTATATTCTTATGGATAAAAAAAGACCAATTAAAACAAAAACATAACGTTACAGAGACCATATCTGTACAAAGCCTAAAATATTTCTTCTCTGGTCCCTTATTGAAAAGGTTTGCAGGGCTGAAGTAACAGAGCCTTGGAAGTGCAAGGCCCTGAGTCTGATTCCTCAGCACCATATAAAGTGGGTATGCATACCTATAATCCCAGCACTTGGGAGGGTGAACCAGGAGGATTGTCATGTGTTCAAGGCCAGCTAGTGCTACATAGTGAGTTTAACCAGCCTGGCCTACAGAGTGAAACCCTGTCTCAAAACAAACAAACAAACAAACTAACAAACAAAAACAAAACAAAACAGTTTGCAGAGTAGGTGTGGTAGCATGTACCTGTAATCCTAGGACCTTACGAGGCATAGGTCTGAGGATAACAAGTTTCAGTCTAGCCTGGGCAAGTCAGAGATGCAGTGAGATCTTAATTCAAAATAAAAAGAAGCTGGGCTGGTGGTGCAGGCCTGTAATCTCAGCACTCTGGGAGGCTGAAGCAGGAAGACAGCAAGTTCAAGCCCAACCAGGGTAATTTAGTGACTCATCAAAACCCTGTCTCAAAATCAAAAGTAAAAATGGGCTAGGAATATAGCTCAGTGTGAAGGTTCTGGGCTCAATACCCACCATCAAGAAAAAAAAAAAAAAAAAAAAGGCGGCTCCAGGTTCAATCTCAACTATAGAAAATTATCAGTTATTTAATAGCAAAACTTCAGTTTAGGTGCTCTGCATATCTCATTTTATTCTCACACTAACTTATAATTGTCTGATTTTGGCTACACTTAACAGAAAGCCCTTCCTATCTGGCTGAAACGGAACTTAGAGGTAGGGTACAGCTCAGGTACAGCAAGATTAAGGTCTTGTTCAAGAATGTCACCAGCAACCTGGGTTTTCCACTGTTCTGCGTCTCTCACCCCATCCCCACCCCTCTCCCAGGCAGTTTCAAGTAAGGGCTGGTTTCTGCCTGCCTGGTCACAGCCGGCTGTCAGTGGCGACTAGAGTTGCCTTGGTTGTCTCTCCGACCTATAGATTAGAATAAAGCATTTCTGCTCTCTAGGACTGAGGCAATTAGGTTACATGCTACTATGGTTTGGGTCTGGAATGTCCCCCAAAAGGCTCATGTATTTGAATGTCGGTCTGTCTAAGGAACCATGTGCTGTTGGGAGATTGGGGCCTAGTCTGGAGGGGTGGATTACTGTCATTTAAATTGGATTATAGGCATGTAGTGGGGGTTTACCACACCTTCCACACCTGGATCCAGGAGGGGCTGATCATTGGGATGAGACCTGGAAGGATATGTAGGATACTTCCTGCCTTCCTTGGAGGACTAGTCCCAACTTGCCTTCACTTGGCTTCCTGTTTGTGAGGAGCTGCCTCCACCTCTGCCTCTGCCATAGGCTTTCACTGTTGCCCGCCACCCCTGAATGGACTATGACCTTCTGAAACTGTGAGCTAAAATAAACCTTTTCTTTCCTAAATTTGTGGATGTATTGAGTCACAACAACTAAAAGGTAACTAAGACACATGCCCACCCCAAAATCTACTGCAACTCTCTTTCCCCAAAGCAAAACAGTAACCAAGCCTTCGCTGTGGTGTTTTTTAGATACTGGGGATTAAACACAGGTTGTTCTCTCTGAGCTACATACCTAGAGTTCCTTTACTGTTTATTTGGAATAAGGTCTTACTAAATTGCCAAATTAGCCAGGTCAGCCAACTCAAACTCCTGCCTCAGCTTCCTGAAGGGCTGGGATTACAGGCCTATGCCACCAGCCCGGCATACTTTTTATCCTTTATACCTGCAAACCCCTCAGTACAGGCTGTCGTTAATTTCACGTGAATCATCCTGTCAGCCTCAATTCCAGTGTTGTGCCTAAACATGCTCTTTAGTAGCTATTGTGGTCTTTGTAACTGGCACAGCTCTGATTCCATTATCAATCCTCTAAGGGCTTCAGGACCCTCAGAGAAGAGGCAACACAGAAAGGGCCTTCATGAGAAGTCTCTGCCTTGTCCTCCAGCCTGCAGCCTGGTTTTCATGCCACATCATGCTACATCTCTGGAATGCTGTCCCCACTCTGCTCTGTGCAGCTGATACTTATCCTTTCTCTACCCTTACCACACCCAAAGGTGGCTTAAGGTTTAATAGAAACTAAAAGAAAAACAACAACAACAAACAACAACAACAACAAAAAAGGCAGATGAAGCTGTGTCCCTGAAATCCCAGCAATCAGGAGGCTTAAGAAGGAAGAGAGCAAGTTCAAGGTCACAGGGAGTTCATAGCAAGATCTGGACCTTATCTCAAAAAACAAACAAACAAACAAACAAATAAAAAACATGGCAGATGAAATGAATCACTGATCCTCTTGCCAGGCTGAGCCCCGTGACATATGGTGGTCCATAAGATCCTGCAAAGTATGATGTCTTAGTTACTTACTCATTGCTAGGACAGAAGACCCAATATCCACAACTTAAGGGAGGAAAGATATATTTTAGCTCATAGTTTCAGAAGATCTCAGTCCACTCATGGGCAGCTGGCAATGATGGAAGCACATGGCAGAAGCCTAGCAGGAAGAAAAACCATTTATAGCAAGGCAGACAGGAAGCCAAGTGAGGGGTAAAGGGCGGAGCTAGTATATATCCTTCCAGGTCATCTCCCAGTGATCTGTCCTTCCTGGGTCAAGCCCTGGTGCTCTGCCACTTCTGAGTCCAGCCTCAGCTTTCTGTTCCTTCTGATCAGGCCCCATGTCCTTACAATACACAGTTCCATAGCTATTCCATAACACCCAAACATAGGAGGCTTCTAGGAGACATTCCAGATCTAAACCATAAGGGTAGGGCCAGTGTGTCAGCATCTGCTATACGTATAAGTTATGTGAATGCCTGAATGAAGAAATGTAGTCTGTCTATACATGAGGTACTCATTTCACAGTTCAAAAAGTGAGATCGAAAAGTCTATACAGCTATCAAGACTCTCATTGAGTCTACCACCAAAGCTCACATTCCTTCAACTATTACCATGTTTCTCCTTCAGCTTATTTTATCTTTTGAGGTTCTTTCCTCTCGGCCTTAAATACACTTAAATTTCAGGTGGGGCCTGTGACTCAAGTCTGAAATCCTAGCAATCCAAGAGACTGAGGCAAGAGGATCACAAATTAGAGCCCTGTCTGAGCAATTTAGCAACTTAGCAAGACTCTGTCTCAAATAAACAATAAAAAGGGGCTCGCGTACTCCTCAGACAGAGGACTCTCATCTGCAATACAAAAAGAACTGAAAAAAAATTAGACCCTCCAAAATAAAAAACTCAATCATAAAATGGGCAATGGAAATGAACAGACAGTTCCCAGAAGAAGTCCAAATGGCCAGTTAATACATGAAAAAACAGAGGCTGGAGGAATAGCTTAGTGGTTAAAGCACTTGCCTAGCAAGTGCTAAGTACCTAAGTTTGTTTCCTTAGTACCACATAAGCAGGGCACGGTGGTGCATGCCTGTAATTCCAGCACTCAGGAAGCTGAGACAGGAGGGTTGCCATGAGTCAGAGGCCAGCCTGAGCTCCACAGTGAGTTCAGGATCAGCTTGGGCTACAGAGCCCAGGCTCTGTCTCAGAAACAAAAACAAACTAACAAACCAAACCAACCAACCAACCAACCAAACAAAAACCATGAAAAAATGTTCAGTATCTTTAGCCATTAAAGAAATGCAAATCAAAACAACAATCCATCTAACTCCAGTAAGAATAGCTGGTATCAAGAACTCAAAAAACAAAACAAAAACAAACAAACCAAAAAAACCCAAAAACAAATGCTGCAGAGTTTATCGGGAAAAGCAAACCCTTCTAGGTTGCTGGTAGGACTGTAAACTAGGGCAACCATTATAAAAAGCAGTATGGAGATTCCTCAAAAAACTGAAAATAGATATTCCATTCTACCCAACTTTACCTCATCTGGGTACCTTCCCAAAAGACTTAAAGTTATTACAATAGCTAAACATTTTCCCCCATTTTTTCTTTTTTATTTTCTTTCTTTTCTTTCTCTCTCTCTCTCTCTCTCTTTCTTTCTTTCTTTCTTTCTTTCTTTCTTTCTTTCTTTCTTTCAAGTAGATCAGGTCCTTATTAAGAAACAAAGAATATGGGTGTGTGTCATGGTTTGGTCTGGAATGTCCCCCAAAGCCTCACATACATAGATGTAGTGGGTACCGATGGAACCATGTGCTGTTAAGAAGGGTGGATTACAGACATGTGGTAGATTAGGGGTGTGCCACAGATTATGGCATTATGGCACATTACTGGGTATGTGACCTGGGACGAATGTATTACAGAGGCTTAACCCAGAAGGGGTAGAACACTGGGGCCAAAAAAGGCAGATTACAGGAAAAGGAACTAGAAGGGCATACACTAGCTCTGCCCCTTTCCCTCTCATTTGAATTTCTGAGTGCCGTGCTGTCAGTTGCTTTCTATAGGCAGACCACTGCCATGTGCGTCCACCACTGGCAACCAACCAGAAATGGACTGAGTGAGACATTCTCAAACTAAGCTAAATAAATCTTTCCTTCTTGGTTGTGGATGTCAGGTCCTAAGTTAGAACAATGAAAAAGTGAGTGAGACAGAGAGTTTCAAGTGGGTTCCCCCTTGTTTGAGACAAGGTCTTGCTCTATAGTTCAGGCTGGTCTTAAACTCACTATGTAGCCCAGGCTGGCCTAAATTCACAGCAGTCTTCCTGCTTCACCTTCCCATGTGCTGAGATTACAGGTATGTGCTACCACACCCAGCTATTATGCGGTGCTGGGACCAGCCCTAATAGCTAAATCTTGGAAGCAGCCAGTCCATCCACAGAGGAATGGATAAAGACGATGTAGTCTATTCTCAGTTTCAAAAGGCTTTAATTGAAGGAATGGAGGCCACACCATGAGTGGATGGACCACAGTTTTTCCGACCAGGCCAGGGTCCTCATGTTGATGCAATCCCTGTCCACAACTCCATCCACTGAGCCCATCTGGGATGGACCCTATACTGTAATCTTGTCTACTCCCACTGTCACCAAAGTTACTGAACATGAGTCCTGGATCCATCACTCACAGCTTAAGGTTTGGAAGGACCAGCCTGTTATCGAGGATTTGACTCCTGAACCTCTATGCTCAGTAGAACCACTAGGACTAAAACTTCTACTCAAGAAACAGCCATCAACTACAAACCATCAAGCTACAGATGTCCGTCTGCACCAAAAGCCAGCAAAGCCAGCCTTCTGACTTCTACCAGGGACCCTTAGATCACCCCTCTTTGGAGTGAAATCCTGACTGCCAACAAAACACACTGTCCAGCCTGAAGTAGCCAGAGGGGTCATCATCCTAGTCCCCTAGTGACAGTTAGGGTCAAACACTCCAAGAAGGGATTGTGAGAGCAGATAGTGAGGTTATAGGCAGTTAGGAATACAGGGTTTCCCAGAGATGAGAGGCTGCTGGAAGGCAGGATTATCTCCTGCCACTCCCTGCCACTCCTGAGAACTACTTGATAGGTTCCTGGGGGTAGGCTTCAGCAGCAGCTTAAGTCTGGAGAACCTACCAACAGCCTTTCGTGACTAAGCTGTTTAGCACAGGACAACCCCTGACCCAGCCCAACTGTAAATACCCCTAGATACTGAGCCACAGGTGTACATTTCCGGGTTCCCCTTCTGACTAGCAGAAGCTTTACTCGATCTTTCTTTCCCCTTCTGTAAGTTTCTCAATAACACCTCCTCTCACACACATACAAAAAAAAGATGTAGTATATTGACACAATGGAATACTACTCTACCCATGAAGACAGATAAATTTGAGTCATTTGTAGGAAAATGGATGTACCTTGAGGCCTTTATGCTTAGTGAAATGAATCAGAAACAGGTTAAATATTGCATGTTTCTCAATGATGAGAACATTTTTTTTTTTTTTTTTTTTTTTTGAGACAGGATCTCGCTCTGTAGCCCAGACTGGTGCTGAACTCACTACGGAGCCCAGGCTGGCCTTGGACTCATGACAATCCTCCTGTCTCAGCCTCCTTAGTGCTGAAATTACAGACATGTGCCACCATGCCCAGCTTATGTGGTGCTGGGTAATCAAAGTTGAGTACTTAGCGCTTGCCTTAGTGCTTGCTAGACAACCACTTAAACCACTGAGCCATTCCTCCAGCCTGATGATGAGAAAATCAAACCATAAAGTAAAAGACAGCAAGAAGAAAGTAAGAAGACAGACTTTGTGGAGAGGAAAAGAGGGTATGAGGGTTGGAGGGGGTGAGAAAGGAAGTAAAAATCAAGATACAATATGTAAATGCACAACTTTATCAAGCTGATTGTTATGCACTGCAAATACATGCTAATAAATATTTTTTTAAAATGAGGGGCTGGGGATTTAGTTCAGAGCAAAGGCTCTGTGTTCAATCCTCAGTATGAGAAACAAAAATGAACTTAAATTCTCCTTCTTAAAAAATTTTCATTAGTTTTTTGGTTATTTTCCATACAACTTGAGACTTCTCTTTCTCTTCCTTTCTCTCTCTTTTTTTTTGTAGTGTGGGTGGAACCCAGAAAAATGTAGTTAAATTTCTCCTTTCTAAAAAAATTATGCCAATCTTTTGACTATTTTCCATACAACTTGAACCTTACCTTTTTCCTGTTTTTTTTTTTTTTTTTTAATTTTGTATTGGAGATTGAGCCAAGGACCTAGATGGGCACACACTAGCTTTGCCCCTTTCCCTCTCACTTTACTTTCTGAGTCCCATGCTGTGAGATGCTTTCTATAGGCAGACCACTGCCATATGTATGTGTCCACCATTCGTAGCCAACCAGGAATGGACTGAGACCTTCTGAAACTAAGCTAAATAAATCTTTCCACCTTGGTTGTGGATGCCAGGTCCTAAGTTAGAACAATGAGAAAGTGAGTGACACAGAAAGTTTCAAGTGGGTTCCCCTTTGTTTTCTTTTCTTTTTGTTTTGAGACTGTCTTGCTCTACAGTTTAGGCTGGTCTTAAACTCACTATGTAGCCCAGGCTGGTCTAAATTCACAGCAGTCTTCCTGCCTCACCTTCCCAAATGCTGAGATTACAGGTATGCACTACCACACCCAGCTATTAGCCAGGCGTAGTAGTGCATGCCTATAATCCCAGCCATCAGGAGGCTGAGGCAGGAGGTTGCGGTGAGTTTGACGCTGGCCTAGGCCATATAGTGAGTTCAGACAAGCCTGGCTGACAGAGCAAGAGTAAGACCCTGTCTCAATTTTTCTTTCTTTCTTTCTTTCTCTCTCTCTCTCTCTCTCTCTTTTTTTTTTTTTACTTTTTACAAGGTCTTGCTAAATTTCCCAAGGTGTGCTTGAATTTGCCATCCTCCTGCATCAGCCTCCCACAGGGCTAGGATTACAGGTCTGTACCACCAGGTCTGGCATCCATGTCCATTTCATTTCTCTCCTGCATTTGATACTCTTTCTGTGTTCTGCCTCTTCCTAGAATGTTCTTAGATTTTAAAGGCTATTTTCTAAGGAATCCTTGTCTTGTAAAGTCCCCCTGCACAGCATAAGATGTCTAAAATCCATTTTCCACATCCCAGCAGGGCCTCTTATGGCCTTCAGCTTAGCTCCTTGGTGTCTACTGGAGGAGGCAGCAGCCCACCAAAGGGTAACTATTTTTTTTTTCTTTTTATCTTTCTGGGACCATCAACAGCTTCTAAAGCCATCTGTAAGCTCTGGTTTGAGGTTCCTTCCTTTACTGCAGCCCGGTACAGTGAATGGCATACAGCCAATAAGTGCTTGTTGAATAAATTATTGAATAAATTCATACAGTGAACTCACCTAATGGCATATAGCCAGTAAATGGAAAAATCAAAATCAAGAAAGGTCAGGGATTTTTCCATCAGATATACTGAAAAATTACACTAAGGGGCTAGGGGGCATGGCTCAGCAATTAAAGCACTTGTCTAGCAAGCTCAAGGCCCTGGGTTTGATTTCCCAGCACCACATAAATGGGGGGCAGTGGTTCCTGCCTATAATCCCAACACTTGGAAGGGAAGGGTGAGGCATGGCGAATTATGTAGTGAGGTCAAACCAGCCTAGACTACAGAGCAAGACCCTGTCTCAAAACAAACCAAAACCGAAACAAAACAAAACAAAAGACAGCACAGGCCAGTAACTCCAGCATTCTGGGAGACTGAGACAGGTAAACTGAAGGTTTGGGCCCAGTCTGGGTAATGTGGTGGTCCTAGTGAGACTGTTTTAATCTTTAAAAAACTAAACAACAGGCTGGAGATATAGCTCAGTGTAAAGGTCCTGAGCTCACTCCTCAGTCCCAAAGATAAATACAATAATATAAAATAAAATATGACATGGGCTAGTAGTGTAGCTCAGTGGTTGAAGAGCTTGCGAAGCAAGAGCAAGGCCCTAGGTTTGATTCCCCAGCACCACATAAGCTGGGCTTGAAGGCAGGATTGCCATGAGTTTTAGGTCAGCCTGGGCTACATAGTGCATTCAGGATTAACATGACCTACAGAGTAAGACCTTGTCTCAAAAAAAAAAGGTGACAAATTGACCATAAGTTTTCTAAGTGTTAGACCTCACAAAATATGTGGTCAAATGTCTGTACTTGGAAATATATATCTTACTTACAAGCATATTTGTATTTTATATTTATAGATATATTAATGAACATCATTTACATTTGTTACATTTATCTTTACTTAAACATATCTTTATGTTAATTATATATTTGTATTTATTCTTAATTTCCATTTAGATATTTAGATCAATCTAAACAGCTGAGAAATATTTATTGTCATGAAATTACGCTGAAAGCATATACATGTATATATATATATTTTTTGGACACAAGGTCTCACTCTGTGGTGCAGGCTGGTGCTAAACTATATAGTCTTGTGTGGCCTCAAATAGATGAGACATGGCAATCTTCCTGTCTCAGCCTTCCAAGTGCTGGGTTTACAGGTGTGCACCACCATGACCATGCCTGTTTCTGTGGTGATAGGGAATGAACACAGGGGTTTGAAACACTAACCAATGGCTTATGTCCCGAATCCTTTTTCTGTGGACGAGTAAAGACTGCTCTAGAAGTGAAATTTAGTATTTCAGTCATATTAATTACAATTAAAAATAAAACTGAGAGCTGGGGCCTCAGCCTCCCATACTGTGCTGGTATGACAGGCCTTCACCAGGCTGGGCTTGTAGTAGAATTTTAAAATTAGAGGAGTACCAGGGTAAAAAAGTCTATAAGAAAACAAACTATATATATATTAAAAAATAAATAAAAGACTATAACCTCACCCATTTTAGATGTTCTAAAATTTGATTTCCATTGAATTACTATAAATTGTACTAACACATTTCATTTTTTTCACAAAGACTTTTGCTATCACTCACACACACACACACACACGAAACAGCCTGGCCCAGCAGCACAGGCCTCTAGTGGCAGCTTTCTGAGAGGCTGAGGCTTGGGGATTCCAAGCAATTTACAGAGGACGCTGTCTCAAAATCAAAAAGAGCTTCAGATGCAGCCTAGTGTGATCAGAGACTAGAGTGGGAGGATAAGCTGCATCGTTCCTTTGGGGAAAAGGCTTCTGTTATGATGGTTATATTGTGGTGGTTATCCACAATTCCTGGGGCCGATAACTATCTTTCCATGGCAGGCCATGAAACTAGAATTTCTCTTCCCTAAGAGTAGGTCACAGAAATTAACTGTGGTCTCGGAGCTGGCTCTAAATTCTCTGATGACCATGTGGTTGGGGAGGTAGCTAGGTGCTACAGCCCTGGCTCAGCATGTGGTGGCCTCCCTGTCCCTCCCACCAGGATTACATTCCTAGTACCAAAAGACAACAACCTCGGCCTGTCTTATCTCCTTGTTTGATAGCAGATCTCTGACAGTGACCCTCATTTCATAGTGAAGATTACCTAACATCCGCTTCCACTGACCAGGGGTATTCTTGCCCCCATCCCCAGGGGGAAGAAATATTGTGTGTAGAGGCTAAGAATCTAAACAGACAGGCCTAACTAGGCCCGTTGGTGCAAACACCAGTACTCTGGGAAGCTGAGGCAGGAGGATCCCAAGTCTGAGTCCAGCTTGAACATCTTAGATTTGAGAATCTGTCTCAAAATTTAAAAAAATGAGCTGGGTTATGTAGCTCAGTGTGAAGGCTCTGGGTTTGATCTGTACACAACCAAAAATAAAATAAATAAAAAGGAAAGAGGAGGCAGGGACCCAGGGGATCAGGTGCCAGAAGCTGCTCAAGTCCTTGACAGTGAGAATCCTGACCACATTCTAGACAGCAGGAAAAAGGAAGGGACAAAACAGGATCCAACTCCCAATGACTCTGCTCTCTTCTGTGAGGTCACATCACCACTCTACTGCTAACACCTTACTGGTCAGAATTAGGTCATTAGACTACATGTTGCTATAGGGCCCACTGAGAAAAGCAGTCTTTTCTTCCGTGAAACCCGGATCTTGGGTATCTTCCACTATGAAAAAAACCCAGATGTTGTGGGAATGTTTTCTGCGACAGCAAAGATGTACCAATTTATGCTCCTTGTGAGAATCTTCTAAGGGAAACTTTTATTGCATGCGTGACACCGTTTTATCAGATCACTCCTACTATAAATGCAGTTCATTAATTACAAGGTAAAACATTCAACCCCAAATTAACTTGAGTAGCTTATCACTTTTTTTTTTGAGACAAGGTCTCACTCTGTAGCCCAGGCTGTGCTTGAACTTGTGATCCCCTTGCTTTAACCTTCTAGGGAGCTAGGATTACAGACCTGTACCAATGGGCCTGGCTTCAGCCCATTTTAAATTTTGAGCAGGGTCTCATTAGGTTGTACAGGCTAGTCTTGAACTAGTGACTTTCGTGACTCAGTCTCCTGAGTAGCTAGAATCACAGGCATGCACCACTACATCCAGCTTAAAGTTTCTCCTGTTTTACGTTCTTTTCATCTTCCCATTCCCAGTCTCTTTTACTGTCTATCCCAATAAGAATGATACTGAACTGAAAAATTATAAGGGAGAGATGATACACAGAAGGAAATCTGGGGCTGGGCTGTATCTCAGTGGTTATAGTGCTTGCCTAGCATGTACAAGGCTTTGGCTTCTATCCCCCAGCACCACATAAAATTAACCAGGTCTGGTGGCACACACCTATAATTCCAGCACTTGGGAGGCTGAGTCAGGAGGACTGCCACGGGTTCAGGACCAGCCTGGACTACAGAAAGACACCCTATTTCAAAAGATCAAAATAGAACAGGAGGAAATTCAAGTACATTAAGTTTTGTACAAAACAGAAATTCAGGATTTAGAGCAGAGTTACAGTACATTCTAGACAGAAAGGCCTGGGTGTGTGATTTAGGCCTGTTGGCCTCAAGGGACAGAAATTCAATCCCACAGTTTAAGTAAGAAAGCAACTGTGTTGAGTTATATAACTTGGGAAGATCACAGTGTGTCTGGCCTCACGCATAACAGGATTCAGAGGTACAAAATGACAGCATCAGATTATCAGACCTTTCTCTTCCCTTCCCCTCATTGGCTTTCTTATTCTGATTGCAGAAGTATGTTCTTCACGCAGTGGGTAACCTGGCAAGATCCAAGCTTCATCCAGGTGTAGAGGCACAGGCCTGTAATGCCAGCAGTAGAGGGCGGCTGAGGTAGGAGGACTGTAAATTTGAGCCCATCCTTGGCAATTTAGCAAGACCCTATTTTGAAATAAAAACAATACAGCTGTGAGTGTAGCTCAGTGGTTGAAGTGCTTGCCAGCAAGAGCAAGGTCCTCGGCTTCATTTCCCAGCACCATATAAACTAAGTATGGTGGTGCACACTTGTAATCTCAGTACTAAAGAGGCTGAGGCAGGAGGATTGCCATGAGTTCTAGGCCAACCTGGGCTACATAGTGAATCCAGAATCAACTGGACTAGAGTGAGATCTTATCTCAAAAATAAATAAATAAATAAATAAATAAATAAATGTATGTATGTAATGGGTTGGAGATGTATTTCAACACGAAGGCCCTGCATTTGATCACCAGTACTGTAAATGAAAAAGAAAGAGAGAAAGAAAGAAAATAAATCCAAGCATCCAAGCCTTGAATCCCCATAAGGATTTTTTTTTTTTTTAAGTCAGCGCTGGTTTAACAGGCTTCTAATCCAGTACCCTGGGTGGCTGAGGCAGGAGGATCACAGCTGAGTTCCAGCCTGGGCCACTAAGGAACTTAATGAAACCCTGTCCCAAAATTAAAACCAAAAAATGGGTAGGGATGTAGCAAAAATGAAGACCTTGGGTTCCATCCCCAATATTTAAAACAATTAAAAATAAATTATGCATATATATATATATATATATTCTTCTTTTTCTTTTGAGGTATTGGGATTGAATCCAGAGAGGACTGAGTTATATATAACCTCAGGCTTTTTTATTTTGAGACAAGGGTTGGGGGTATAGTTCAGAGGCTAGTGCTTGCTGAGCAAATACAAGGCCCTGGGTTTAGTTCCCTAACATCTTGACAGCAGACTCTGTCTCTCTAAATCTCTTTCTACCTCCCACCCCTTTTTGAGACAGGGTTTTGTTCTGTAGCCCAGGCAGGTCCTGAACTCACTGTGTAGCCCAGGCTAGCCTTGGACTCAAAGCAATCCTCCTGCCTCAGCCACCACTGCAGGCATGTATCACCATGCCCAGTTTATGTGGTGCTGAGGAACTGAACTCAGGGCTGTATGTTTACTAAGCAAGCACTTTAACTGCTGTGCCATTCCTCCAGCTCCAAGACCCAGTCTCGAAAGGAGAAAAAAAAATTTTTTTGAGACAAGTTCTCATTAAATGGCTCAAGAGGACCTGGAACTTAAAATCTTTCCTGCCTTGGCCTCCTGAATAGGTATAGGGATTACAGTTATTTGCCACCACACCTGATTTGTTATAGGAAAAAAAAAATTTTGCCCTCCCCACCCAGTACCAGGGATTTAACATTTAGCTATTTCCCTCGCCCATTTTTATTTTATATATGATTCTTTGATGAGCTCTCACTAAGTTGCTAAGTTGCCCAAACTCGGCTAGAACTTGTGATCCTGCTGCCTCAGCTTCCCAGAGTGCTGGAATTATAGAGGGTGTGCTACTAGACCTAACTTCCAGCGTCTTTTTACACTGATTTTTTTCTTCTTTTTTATACACGGTCTCACTTTGTAGTACCAGTTGTTCTGAACTTATTAGGTAGCCTAGGCTGGCCTTGAACTCACAGCAATACTCTTGGCTCAGCCTCTTAAGTGCTGGGATTGCAGGTGCATGCCATCACACCTGGCTTTTATGTGGTGCTAAGGGATCAAACCCAGTGTTGCTCACACCAAGCAAGTGCTCTGAGGCCCTCCACTGAGGTCTGGCTCCAGCCCCTTTTTTATACTGAGACAGAACCGAGTTGCTCAGACTTGGCTCAAATTTGTTATCTTCCTGCCTTAGCTTCTTAGAGTGCTGTAATTATAGGTGTGTGCTACCATACTAAATGTGTTGTAGAAAATTTAACTGAGGGGCTGGGACATGGAAGGTCCTGGGTTTGATTCCCTAGCATCATGTAAATTGGACATAGGGTCACATGCCTATAATCTCAACACTCAGGAGGCTGAGGCAGAAGGATTGCCATGTGTAAACCAGCCTCAAAAAAAAAAAAAAAAAATCATCTTTGGGACCCTTTCCAGTTAGCAGAAGCTTTTGTTCCTTCGTCCTTGTTTTCAAAATAGAAAAACCATCTTTGCAAAAAAATTTAAAAAAATATATAAAAGAAAACTTCCAGAAACAATATGTTGGTTTTCCAGGAACTGAATGTCTTAGAAGCAGAGGTGTAAATGACTGGCCACGCCCAGGTCTGTGCCTATTCTTGTTACTGTGTCCTAGTGCACTGTCCTCAACGTTTTTGGCACCAGGGGCTGGTATTAAGAAGATAATTTCCACAAGTGGGGAGGTTTTGGGATGACTCAAGCATATTGCATTTATTATGCACTTTATTTTTACTATTACATTGCAATATGTAATGAAACAATTATCAACACATCACAGTGCAGAATCAGTGGGAGCCCTGACCTTGTTTTCCTAAATGGGCTCATCTGGGGGTAAGGGGGACAGTGGCACTGGAGTATATTGCTTAAGTCTAGGCTACTCTGCAATCTCACTGTGGTGTGGTCACTGCAGAAAATACTCTGCTTCACAGAGATAAGATGATGGAGCCCAGCCTGGCAGTGTAGGCCTGTTATCCCAGTACTCTGGAAAGCAGAGGCAGGAGGACTGAAAATTTGAGCCCAGACTCCAGGCACCTCAGCAACTTGGTGACAGTCTGTCTCAAAACCAAAAATCATAATTGGGCTGGAGATGTAGTTCAGTGAAAAAGTTCTATGATTGATCCCTAGTACCAGAAAAAAAGTACAAAAATTATAAATGACAACAAAGAGGATGCTGGATATGGAAGCGGGCTTTTCTGGCAATCTCAGGATATTTCACCTTGACTGTAATTCAGAACATATTAAGATTTGAAGCTGTCTGAAACATACTTTTTTGGTTAAACTTTTTTATTATTTATTTATTTATTTGTTTTTTCTGAGACAGTCTTGGTATACAGGCCTGGCTGGTCCTGACCTTACTATAACCCAGCCTGTTCTCAAACACATGGTAATCCTCCTGCCTCAGCCTCCTGAGTGCTAGGTATGTGCCACTATGCCCAGATTAGATGGTGCTGGGACATCAACCCAGGCTCTTGTGCTTGTTAGGCAAGTGCTCTAAGCACTGACCTGTGTCCCCAGCCCTATCAAATACGCTTTCAGGGCCACTGCCATTTGTAATCTCACAGAGTGGATTTCTTGTAACTACAAAGGAGATTCACCTGCTTACTCACAACTGAGAAGTGGATCCACTTCTTTCCAGTTCAGGGGTCTTTTGTGGTTGGGAAGTAATGCTCAAACTCTCCTAAAAAGCTGAGATGGTGATAATGTACCACAGAAAGAAGCTACTGACTCAATCTCTTTCAAAATTCTCTGCTTACATTTGAAACATGTCAAAAATCTCAATATTCCTATGTCAACCCAGAAATTCCAGTTTGGCTTCAAATGCAGCTACTTTATCCACCAACTTGAACGCAGTTTTGGTATTTTCCTTGGAAGCGACAGCTTGGGTTTGCTGAGCAGGTTGAATGTATCACACAATTAAGGCACTGTGGGTTTCATACCGTTTGCACTGAGCTACATCCTCCCCTCATTTTTTTGTTTGTTTTGAGACAAGGTCCCACTCTGTAGCCCAGGCTGGTGCTGAACTCACTGTGGAGCCCAGGTGGGCCTTGAACTCACAGTAATCCTCCTGTCTCAGCCACCCAACTGCTGGGATTACAGGCATGTGCCACCATGCCCAGCTTATGTGGTGCTGGGGAATTGAACCCAGTACTTGGTGCTTGACGTACCACTTAGTAGGCAAGTGCTTTAACTGCTGAGCCACTCCTCCACACCCCCAAACCCCTTTGTTGTTGCTGTTGTCCTTTTTGCGCCAGGGTCTTGCTCTGCAGTCCAGGCTGGTCCTGAACTCATCATGTGAGGGGTGCTGAACTCAGGGCCTTGTACTTTCTAGCACTTTCTGTGCTAGTCCTTCAGCCTCAGCCCATTTTTATTTTTGATTTTGAGACAGGGTCTTGCCAAGTTACTGCACTGCCCAGGGTGGGCTCAAACTTGTGATCCTTGTGCCTCAGTCTCCCAGAGCGCTGGGATTACAGGCCTATGTCACCATGCCCAACACAAATAAGTTTTGCGACCCATTTTGTCACTGAAACGTGCTGTCAATAGTGACTTCCTCTTTTTTCTTTCTGGTTTTTGTTTTTGTTTTTTTTGTTTTTTTGGTGGTAGTGGAGATCGAGCCCAGGGCCTTTGTACTCAGCAATAGTCTATTGATTCACTGATTTGTTGATTGAGACAGGGTCTTCCTCTGTAGTCCAGGCTGGCCTTGAACTCCCTATATAGCCTAGACTGGCCTTAAACTCAGCCTAATCCTCTGCCTCAGCCTCCCAAATGCTGGGATTATAGGTGTGTGTCACTATGCCTGGCTTCCATTTTTCATTTTTGATTTTAAGACAAGATTTCGTCAAATAGTTAAATTGCCTAGGCTGGCCTCAAGTTTGCAATTCTCCTATTTTTGCCTCCTCAGTGGCTGGGATTATAGGTTTGTGCCACCACACCACGTTGGTGACTCCCCTCTGCGCCTCGCCCCCCTCCAGGCTGATCAAGGCAATCCTCCTGCCTCAGGCTCCTGAGTGTGTGCTAGGATTACAGTCATGGCCACCATGTCTAGTTTATGCGGCCTTGCACTTGCTAGGCAAGAGTTTACCTGCTGAGCTATGCCTCCAGCCAGTGACTGCCTTTCTAAAAGAAATCTCTGGAGTGACTCTTAAAACTCACAAACTCTGGCCAGGGATCTGCCTTTAGAAAGCCACCTCATTTTTGCAGGTAAGAGAAAATGTATTTTCTCTGTATTCATCTCCTCAAAGAGTTGCAAACAGACATTAGGGCATTTACTTTAATGCGGTTGATAATTTTAATCATATCCTGCAAAGTGTTACGTTCGGGTGAGTTTTCAATTAGCGTTTCTCTATGGACGACACAGCGCATAGACACAGACTGAGGGCGATTTCTTAGACCCAAGTACTGAAGCCAGAAGCTTTCCAGTCCCGCAGGTACTTTGTCCATACACATTCCAACACAAAATGACCAATCCAGTTTTTCTGATAGGTAATCATTCCAAGACTGGAATTGTTCTACAGCTCTAGTGTTGGTTGGCAACAATTGTACACATAAAAGGCTAGGGGCATAGCTCAGTGGTTAAACGGATTGCCTAGCAAGCAGAAGGCCCTGGGTTGGATTTTCCAGCATCATATCAACTGGGCATGGTAGTGCATTCCTGTAATCCCAGCACTCATGAAGCTGAGGCAGGAGGACTGCTATGATGTCCAGGCCACCCTGGGCTACAGAGTGAGTTCTGGACCAGCCTGGACTATAGATGAAGACCCTGTTTTTTTTTTTTTTTAAACATATCCTCATGCCTATGTTCCTGAGAAAAATATCCCACAAAAACAAGCATTGTTGCTTTGTTATCAATACCGGTGTTGTACACTCATCAGCCTGAATTATGCACCATGGTGAGTCATTAGTCCTCTCTGACAACTCTACCTCAGCATGCTCTGCTGCTTTTCCCTCTCCGTTTCATCTCTTTATCTAGTTGCGGTGTTACCTAAAAGCGTCATATGTGCAACCTCTGGGCTACAGAGCGAGAGCCTGTCTCAAAAAAAAAAAAAAGAGACTCCACAACTTTGTTTTTTTAGTGCAGGATGCTTGGTCTGCACGTGGCAAAGCTGTTTTAAAGGTTTCCTGGCTTTGATGGATAGCCTTTTGCCACATATAAATTGGGCTTGGAGAATTTGAATCACTCGTTAATTTAAGGAGAACGCAGTATTTTCATTGAAATGCAGAGCTCTTTTTGTTGGCAGCCTTAGGGTGTCTTCTGCTGTCTCATCACTGTGTCTTTCACCTTTTTCAAAGAAGCTGGTCAGCGAGGGCCAGTGCAACGGCCTGTAATCCCAGCACTCTGGGAGGTGGAGACAGCAGGCTTGCAAGTTCAAGCAAGCCTGGGCAAATCAGTGATAAAGTGAGACCCTGGCTGGGGAAGTAGCTCAGTGTGAAGGCCTTGGGCTCAACCCCTAGTATCAAAACAAAACAAAACAAAACAAAATCCCACAAAGCTCTCCAGTGACAATTGGTTTTACTCATTTTGACTAGGATTAGCTGCTAACCAAAAACTGTGACTGAGTGAGGGGGCAGTGTGGAAAAAATGCAGACAGAAGTGGCCAATAAGTGTAGGCTCAAACTCAGCGTGGTGGTAGCTTCAATCTAGGAGGCTGGGGCAGGTGAATTGTAACTTTGAGAGCTCCAGCCTTTGTCACCTAGGGAAACCTGGTTTCAAAAAAGAAAACAAAAGAGCTGGGACTATAGCTCAGTGTGAAAGACCTGGGTTAAATTCCCAATACTGCAAAAACAAACAAACAAACAAACAAACAAACAAACAAACAAAAAACCAAACAACACAAAATGAAAGAAAAAAAGTGTTAGATTCTGAGTTAAAGCCTGGCACCAAGTTGGGGGTGGTCACATCCTGGCATATACCTATCTATAATCCCAGCATTCTGGGAGGCTGAGGCAGGAGGATTGGAAGTTTGAGCCCGTCCTGGGCAGCCTAATGATTTAGTGAGACCCTGTTTCACATAAAAAATGTCTACGGCTCCAGGTGAAACCTCAGTACCAGAAGAAAAAGCCCAGGATCAGCTACAGGGGTACAACTGAAGTATCCATCAACTCACTTAGCACTGAAAAGCTTGCCACCAACGCAGCTTGTCACTTGACAGTGTTTCAATGAGCCTGCAAACAACTGATTTATTATGGCCTCTCTGCAGTCAAGCCTCTTTGCTGGAGATGGAGGAATAGCACCGAAGTTAGAACACTAACCTAGCAGTGCCGCATAAGCCAGGTGCAATGGCACAAGCCTGTAATCCCAGCACTCAAGAGGCTGAGGAAGGAGGATTGCTGGGCTACATAGTAAGTTCAGGACCAACACAGAGAAGAGGGAGACTCTGTCTCAAAAAAAATCAAACCAAAAAGCCTCTTTGCTGATGTTTATCTGTATTTACTGTCCTAGCTTCACCACCTCAGCTCCATCTTCGATCATCAGGCATTAGACCTTCTTGAGCACACAATCTAGATCCTTGAACAGTTCACAGCAGGGTTTGCGATCCTATGGGAATCTAGTGCTGCCACTGACCTGGCAGGAGGTGGAGGCGCAGGTGACAGTGTAAGTGATGGGGAGGAGTATGCTGCTTACTCACCCATGGAGCCCGAGTCCTGACAGGCCACAGACTGGACCAAGCACTGAGGGCTCCTGGCCTAGTGATCCCCAAAAGAATAGAGATGGAGTGGAAAGAGGAGGGGCAGTGTTGAAATGAATTCTGGGAAGAAAAAAAGTTTGGTTGAAACATAAACTTTGCAGAAGAGCACTAGGAGGCCAGAGTGAAGTGGACCTAGATTATACAGATGAAATACATTATAAGCAAAATGCAAAAAGCCTGTGCATATATATGTACAGCAGATTCTCATTATTCATGGTAGTTGTATTATAGTAAGTCACTGCAAACACTGAATTAGCAAATTGTGCCTATTCTCCTAGAAGAAATACAGGGATAGCTTCTTGCAAGTCTCTGATCATATTTCTCTTTTTTTCTTTTCTTTCTTTCTTTTCTTTCTCTTTTTCTTTTTTTTTGAGACGGTCTCGGCTCTGTAGCCCAGGCTAGTTCTAAACTCACTGGTGTAGTCCAGGCTGGTCTTGGATTCCGGACAACCCACCTGCCTCAGCCTCCTGAGTGCTGGGATTACAGGCATGCGCCACCATAGCCAGCTTTATGTGGTGCTGGGGAGTTGAACTCAGGTACTTAGTATTTGCTAGACAAGTGCTTTAACCGCTGAGCTATTCTTCCAGGCCTTTCTGGTCATATTTCATCAGCTGAACAGGACATAACCGCACTTTAGGATTTTTAAAATTTATTACTTTTTTCTTTTTCAGTACTTAGTATAGAACCCAAAGCCTTTGCAGTGAGCTACAACCCTAGCATTTATTTAGTTTGTTTGGAATTACAGGTTCTTATCAAATTAATAAGTTGTCCAAGCTGGGCTCAAATTTGCAATCCTTATGTCTTAGCCACCCAGCATGCTGAAATTACAGATGAACTTCCGGCCTTAGCCTCCGAGAGTATTGTGATTGCCTGTATGTGTCACTATGCCCAGATATAACCTTGTTTTACTTACTTATTTTGAAGAAAAAAAATAGACAGAAAAATAAAAGTTTCCACTAACTGGAAGAGGTCCCAAAGAGTGTTGCTTTTAGAGACAACCCCCCCGCCCCCACATGCACACCTATATATATATATTTGATTTATTATTAAATTCACAGCCAGCAGCACTGTAACTTTTTTTGGGGTGCTGGGGATAGAGCCCAGGGCCTTAATTAAGCTACATACCCTGCCTTTCCCCACTCCCCCCACAGAGACAAGACTCTTGCTCTGTGTAGCTCAGTCTCATCCCGAACTTACTATGTAGCCCAGGATGACCTTGAATTTACAGGAATCCTCCTGACTCAGCACCCCCCCCCCACCACTGCCCATGTAAGTGCTAGGATTACAGGCATGTGCCACCACACCCAATTTACGTGTAGCTAGGGAACTGAACCCAGGTTAAAGCAAGTGTTTTAATTGCTGAGCCATTTCTGTTTTTGTTTCTTGAGACAAGGTCTCACTCTGAAGTCCAGGCTAGCCCTGAACTTACTACGTAGCTCAGGCTGACCGTGAACATAGGGCAATCCTTCTGTCTTCAGCTTCTTCTTCTTCTTCTTCTTCTTCTTCTTCTTCTTCTTCTTCTTCTTCTTCTTCTTCTTCTTCTTCTTCTTCTTCTTCTTTTTGAGACAGAGTCTCACCTGTAGCCAAGTCTGGTCCTGAAGACACTGTGAAGCGCAGGCTGGCCTTGGTCTCAGCTTGTTTGTTTTTTGAAAAAGGGTCTTGCCAAGTCACTAAATTGCCAGGCTGGGCTCAAACTTGTAATCCTTCTGTCTCAAACTCCCCCAAAGTGCTGAGATTACAGGTCTGTGCCAGTTGGGCCTGGGCCAGAGGCATAGTAACTCATGCTGGAAGGAGCCTTTATCTAGTCTGTACTTTCCTAAGGCATATTACTACATTCTTTCTTTTGTTCTGCTTTTTTTCAAGTACCGGGGATTGAATTCAGGGTCTTTGCACTGAGCTACAGCCCTAGACCCCTTTGATTTTTTTTTTTTTTGAGACAGGGTCTTACTCTGTAACCCAGGCTAGTCCTGAACTCACTATGTAGCCTAGGCTGGCCTCTGACTCATGGCAATCCTCCTGTCTCAGTGTCTCCAGTGCTGAGATTATAGGCGTGTACCAACATGCCCAGTTTATGTGGTGCTGGGGAATTGAACTCAGGGCTTTGTGCTTGCTAGGCAAGTCCTTTAACTTCTAGTCATTTCTCCAGCCCTCCCCCCTTTAATTTTTATTCTAAGACAGAATTTTGCTAATTTACTCAGGCCAGACTCAAACCTGTGATCCTCCTGCCTCAGCCTCCCAAAGTCCTGAGATTATAGGCACGTGTCAACATGCCTGGTTATCACTGCCTTCTTGTGTTTAAGAAACCAGACAGCACTTCAGGGATATATGGGGGTGTCATGTTAAACAGCAAAATCACCAACAAAACCACAATGTGGCACTAAATAGAGCATAAAAAGGACACGTGTTTACAGTTTCAGAGCTGAAACAGGTGGCATGGCTCTCTCAGCCTGGCTCCTTGTAAATCTCCATTGGGAACTCACCAGTGGATGGACTGGATCTTTTCCAGCACCTTCTGTGTGTGCAGAAACATCAGGAAAGCCCAGGGAGGGCTGATTCAGACATAGTGAAGCAAGTAGGCAACCTCAAAATTATATAATCTGTGAATAAGTAGGATAGGCTGTATTTATTTCCACTTCAGTTGTTGTTTTTTTTTTTTTTTTCCCCAGACAGGGTCTCACTCTGCAGCCCAGGCTGGTCCTGAACTCACTATGGAGCTCAGGCTGGCCTTAGACTGAGGACAATCCTCCTGTCTCAGCCTGCCTAGTGCTGGGATGACAGGTGTGCACCACCATGCCCAGCTTGTGCAGTGCTGGGGAATCAAACTCGGGTCCTTAAGCACTCGTCTTAGTGTTTGCTAGGCAAGTGCTTTAACCGCCATTCCTCCAGCCTGGAAAGTTAGTTATAAACTATCTACACAAACATTTCTTTGGTTTGAAAGCTTTATTTTAGATTTTTTTATGAAAAGAAAAAAAGAAAAAGAAAAAGACTTAATTTTGTGTCAATTCTCAAACACTGCATTGCTGGCTTCCAAAGCACAGAATTAAAGATTGGCAGTTTCTGAAGAAAGTAGCAGAACTTTTTTTTCTTTTCTAATTTTTTCTTTTTCTGTAGGACTGGGAATCAAAGCCAGGGGCCTTCACACTAAGCTATAACACTTTTTTTTTTTTTTTTTTTGGAGACATGGTCTCATTCTGTAGTCCAGGCTGGTCCTGAACTCACTTATGTAACTGGCCTAGACCACATACAAATCCTCCTGGCTCAGCCTCCTGGCTGCTGGGATTACAGGAATGTGCTTCCACACCCAGTTCCTAGCCCTTTTTTATTTTGAGACAGGTTGTCAGTAAGGCCAATACTTGTCCAGGCTGGGCTCGAACCTATGATCTTTGTGCTCAGCCTCTTGAGTGCTGGAATTACATGTCTGTGCCATCAGCTTGAATATTACTTTTCAAGGTTACTGTATTTTGGGGGAAGATTCGGGTCTCATAATCTCAGTTGCTGTGACTTATATAGCCCAAACACAACCTTGCTCTGCATATCATTATTCAGAAAGGCTGAACTTCTGAACTTGAAGGGGCACTCTCCAAAATCCCCATTTCTGGGACTGACTTTCCTTCAGCATATTCAGTTCTTTTGTTTGTTTTCCTAAGGCAGGGTCTCACTGATCTGCAGTCCTTGAACTCACTGCAATCTTCTGGCCTTAGCTGCCTGAGTGCTGGGATTACAGGCATGCACCACCTGGTTTATGTGGTGCTGGGGAATCAAGCCCAGGGCCTTCTGCTTTTTAGGCAAGCACTCTAGATACCTACCTATATCACTGGTTATTTTGTTCTGCAAGTAACAACTGGCCTGCTTCTCCAGCTATGGCAGATCGAACCAGGAAGGCTGAGTCAGAAGCTTTTGTTTTGTGTTATGGTTTGGATCTGGAATGTCCCCCAAAGCCTCATGTATTTGTATATTGTGGATCACCTGTGGATTTCACACGCTGTTAGCAGGTGGGGCCTAGTCAGGAGGGCAGATAACATATGGCAGATCACTGAGGAAGTGGCCTGGAAGGACACACTCTTGCCCAACCCCTTTCCCACCCTTTCTTCTTCTCGTGTTGCCGTGAGCAGCTACTCTCTGCCAGTCCCTCCCACCGTGCCTCCACTCTCTGCCAGTCCCTCCCACCGTGCCTCCACTGGCAAGGAACCACAAATGGATTGAGACCTCTGAAATGTGAGCTAAAATAAACATCTCCTCCTTATGCGGTGGGTGTTGAGTGTTGTGTGTTGAGTGTTGCGCTTCAGCAATGAGGAAGTGACTAAGACACTCTAGGTGATGGAAATGTTCTCGACCTAATTCTGAGCAAAAAAGAGGACCTTATTGACATATAGGGCTGTCAGTTCCAGCTGGCCCCAGAGGCTCAAAAAACGCCATAGACCATTTTCCTTCATTTTTGGTGGAACTGGGAAATAATTCACAGAGCTATTTCCTCAGCCCTTTTAATAATTTTCTTACTTTGAGACAGGTTCTTGCTAAGCCACTAAACTGCCCACGTTGGGCTCAGTTTTGCTATTTTCCTGCCTCAGCCTCCTAGAACGCTGAGATTACAGGCATGTACCACCACACCTAACTCCACCTTTCTTTTACCTGTTGGCTCCATCTCAAAGTTGACAGTACCTGGAGGCAGGCTCCTAGTGGTGAAGGTGGCTCCCAGCAGATCTTGGCTTACATCAGTATGATGCCAAGTCCAGGAATGAAGGAGGAACACCTTTCCCAAGAGTTTTAGTATACAACTGGTTTGGATTGGCTAGTGGGCCCGTCTCTGAATGACTATGGCCATTTAAAATATACCTCTTCTGGGTATCTTTCATCATAAAACAGTGATGAATGTATGTATACCCATGCTTATAACAGTACAACTTGTAAAAGCCAAGTCTTGGAAGCAGCTAGTATGTCCACCAAGAGATGAACAGATAAAGAAGATGTGGTATATTTATACAATGGAGTATTACTCTGCCATAAAGAAAGATAAATTGATTCATTTGTAGGAATGTGGATATACCTTGAGACCATCATAATTAGTGAAATGAATCAGACACAGGTTATGTATTATATGGTTTCTCTAATATGAGAAAACCAAACTATAAAAGAGTAAAGGAACAAAATAAAACATACAGAAGAAAATAGGAAGATAGACAGTGGAGAGGGAAAGGGGATGTTAGAGAAAAGGGAGTAGAAATAGGGCAAGGAAATAAAAATGATGAAGATGTGATATGTAGGGAGGAATGGTAGAGCAGTTAAAGCACTTGCTTAGCAAGTACAAGGCCTTGGGTTCGATTCCCTAGCAACACCATAAGCTGGGCATGGTGGTGCACACCTGTAATTCTCACACTCAGGAGGATGAGGCAGAAGGATTGTTGTGAATTTGAGGCCAGCCTGGGTTACACAGTGAGTTCAGGACTAGCCTGGATCACAGAGAGTGAGCCTCTGACTCAAAGAAAGGGTGGGGGGGAGGTGCTGGAGGAATGGCTCAGTAGTTAAAGTGCTTGCCTAGCAAGTGCTAAGTACTTGAGTTCGATTCCCCAGCACCACATAAACTGGGCATGGTGGTGCACTCCTGTAATCCCAGCACTTAGGAGGCTAGGAGACTGAGGCAGAAGGACTGCCGTGAGTCCAAGGCCCGCCTGAGCTCCATAGTGAGCTCAGGACCAGCCTGGGCTGCAGAGTAAGAACCTGTTTCAGGAAAAAAAAAGAGCATCAATTCCTCAAGCTGATTGTTATTATTTACTGCAAATACTAATAAAAATAATAATTTACACAAAAAAGGAAAGTTACCACAAGAAGAGACATACGAGACACAGAGGCTGGTGGTAAATACATCAGCTCCTAACATATGGCTAGACAAGTTATACATAGGCTTGACTGTGGCCAGTGAGGAGGATGGTTAGCAGAAATACACCTTAACAGGAACACCTGGGTGAAGGAAAACATCAGATCCTTTCTCTGCAGTAAATGCAGCTTGAGGCCCAGTGGGGGCAGCAAAAGCAGAAAGACAGGAGGCCTGAGGTGGGGGGAGGTAAGGGGCTGAGTTTGGTGGTAGAGAAGAAAATTGGTCTTGACGAACTTCTGCAGCTGAGAGAAGCAGGCTACATCTGTTCTGGACCCTGCAGCACTTTCGCGACTGCTGGTCCTGAGTCCCTGAGAGCTGCTAGTCCTCCACTGGATGAAACTTGGCTAAGGGGCCAAGACTCCTGATCACAGTGATTTTCATGCACTGCTCATGAAAAAGACCTACTAGTGCCCAGGGAACTGGAAATGGGAGCCCAGAGGTCCTAACCAACACACTTAGGTAAGGAAAGGGAGCAGAAAAGGGGAAAGCAACAAAAAGGGAACAAAGAACTGAAGAGAAAGGGAAAGGCGAAAAAGGACAGAAGGTGAGCACTCAGTAGAGTGAGTACGCAGGATCAGTCCAAGGACAAATTTGAGACAGGTTCCAACAAGACTCAGTTTAAAAAAACAAAAACAAAACAAACAAAAATTCCTAAAGCCAGTAGTAGCTCAGGGCAAAGGCTGCAAGGGCTCAGGGTGTTTTGTTTGTTTGTTTTCATTTTGTTTGTTTTTGTACTGGGGATTGAGCCCAAAGCCTTTACACTGAGCTACATCCCCAGCATTTTTTTTAAAAAAACCTGTATTGGAGACTGAACGTATGGCCTTTGCCCTGAGCTTCATCTCTAGCCCCTTTTCACTATTTGAGACAGGATCTACCTAACTAACATATGGACCAGACAAGTAATATGTAGGCTTGTTAAACTGCTCACGCTGGGCAATATGCTCAATTTATTTTAACTACCAAAATCTACCTCAAATTGCACTTTCTCACATTCCTAGGTGTCTCAGAAACATGTCTGTTTCTCAGACTCCACAATAACCTTCAGTGGGTCTCACAGTACTTCAACTCTCCTCCTCGTGGCCAAATCACAGTCTCTCCTGCGACTGTGATTTCTTGTATAATCATTTCTTGTTCCTGAGCAAAAATCCTTTGCAAATCCCTGTTAACTACACTAGTAGTTTTCAATTCATTTTTGAATTGAAATAGAACACTTCTATTAAGGAAAACTTTGCACATATTTTATTAATACTTATATAAGCCTATTTTTTTGAGACAGGGTCTCACTAAATCTCTAAGTTGTTCCAGCTTCCCAGAGTATTGGGATTACACAGCCTATACAACTTCAGTCACTTTTAAATCAGAGCTGAATTATTCAACATAACCACAAAATTCTTGTCTTTTCATAAATAGCAAATTTAGAACAAAGGCACTGAAAGGTTCTTAGTATGCGCTGCCACTGTCTCTAGCTTGACACTGCTATCACAAGGTGGTCAATGTGCTATTGTGAACTGTCAGTGTCCCCAGATTTCAGCTCAGCCAAGACTTTCGTGGTTTTTCAGCCTTATTCTCTGATGCAATTATACCTGATTCATATAGGCATGGATCCAAAGAGAGGATTGTTAGAGCTCAGTTTTCCCACACAACACAACATTTGTAAGAAATACTATTATACTCATAGTGATGACAAATGTTTTCCTTGTTGCCTGCACCAAAACATGTTCAGCTAGAGTTTGAGAGTACAAGGTAAGGTCATAAAATGTGGTATATAACACTTTGAGGATGCAGGAACTTTTAAAATATTTTTAAAAATATTTTAAATTAAGTTAAAATATTTCCAAAGAGGAAGTTTGAATGAAATGCTCTTAAACGGAGAGGCTGAGTCAGGAAGATCACAAGTTCAACACCAGCCTGGGCAACTTTGCAACCTAGTGAGAAGTTGTGTTGTGGTTTTGATCTGGAGTGTCCCCCAAAAGTCTTAGGTACTTGGAAGGTAACTGTATGAGTACATTAATTCTTTGATTTTCTGTGCTGTTAAGAGTGGGGTGTGGAGGGCTAGAGGAATAGCACAGCAGTTGAAGTGCTGGCCTAGCAAGCACAAGGCTCTGGGTTTGATTGCCCAGCACTATATAAGCCAGTCATGGTGGCACATGCCTACAACTCCAACCCTCAGGAGGATGAGGCAGGAGGCTTGCTGCCTGGGCTACACAGTGAGTTCAGGACCAGCCTGGAATACAGAGATCGTGTCTCCAAAAAAATTAGATCACTGGGGGCTGCTAGTTTTGCCCTTCACTGTTTCTTTAGTGATGGGATGAACTATCTTTCTCTAGCTAGACCCTCTGCCATGCCCTTCCACCATTGCTAGTGTCCATGAATGGACTGAGACCTCACGAAACTGTGAGCTACAATACACCTTTTAAAGTTGTAGGTGCTGAGTATTATGTCCCAGTGATGAGAAAGTGACTAAGACATTCTGTCTCAAAATAAAAATATAAAATAGGCTGTAAACAGGCCTGTTGGTTGACACCTGTGTTCTGAGGCAGGAGGATCACAAGTTACAGTATGGGCAATTTATGAAGATCTTGTCTCAAAGTAAACACACACACACACACACACACACACACACACACACACACACACACACACACACACTGGCTGGGAATGTAGCTCCAGGCAAAGGCCCTGGGCTCATACCTCAGTTCTGAAAAATCAACCAACCAACCAACCAAAGGTCAGGAATGTAGTTTCAGTATGAAGGCCACCCATGGATTCAATCGCCAGTACTGGAAAAAGAGGATAAAAAAAGCTTTTTCTCCAATACTGCAAAACAAACAGAAATTGGAATGGGCTGGGTGAATGCCTCAGTTATATAGCGCCTGCCTAGCATGCATCAGTACCTGAGTCCATTCCTCAGGACAAAAACAAACAAAAAACCACTCATGGAATCAAAGGCATATTTTATTTTAAAAAACCACAGAATAATTTGCAGATTGCTGACTCAATTAAGTCTTAATTTTGGATTTACCAGGCACTCCTTGACCAACTCTTTTTGTTTTATTTTGCTCTCTTTTGAGACAAGGTCTCAATTTGTAATGCGGGCTGGTCCTAACCTCACTGTATAGCCTAGGATGGCCTCAAACTCATGGTATCCTCCTGCTTCTGCTTTCCAAGTGCTGGGACTGGAGGCGTGTGCCACCATGTGCAGCTCTGACCTGCTCTTTGGCTACTACGCTGTTGCCCTGACATCCAGCTTTACATCCTACAATATTATTTACCATCATGCCAAATAAACCCTGTTTTCGTGCCTTGCGTCTTTGCCCATCTGTACCTTCCTTCTCCACCTCTAGTCCCTGGACTCAGCGCCTGACTCGTCCTTGAGAGGCCTTTCCTGACTCGTCCTTGAGAGGCCTTTCCTGACTCTCACTGGAGCCTTCTCAGGATTTCCCTAATGCTCCCACCAGACATGGCTCATCCTTCCACTGCATAAACTGCCTTGCTGGAGGTACTCTAGTCTGGGTTTGTCTTCCTTGAGACTGCAGGTTTATCAAAGACAGAAGCTTTCCTGTATCTTAAGCAAGACGTGGCATGCAGCAAAGGTTATTTATTTTTGTGGTACTGGGAGCAAGCCCAGGGCCTTCACACTGACCGATATCCCATTCTATCTTTACTTGTGATTTTGAGACAGGGATTTTTTTCTGCAGAGGTTCAGCTTGAAATTGCTTCCTCCTGCAGCTGCCTCCTGAGTTTCTGGGATTACAAGCACTTTTTTTTTTTTTTTAAATGAAGAGCTTTACTACATGGTGTCCAGGCTCGCCCTGTAATTCATCATCCTCCCACCTTGGCCTCTTGAGTACTGTGATTACAGGTGTGTGGCCCCTCTTTTTATTTTAAATAAAATTCACTATCCATTCAAACTAGAGCCTTTTAACAGACTTGGGAAGAGAGGAAAACACTTTAATATGATTTGCTTCTTTTTTTCCTGTTTGTTGCTGGGGATTAATTCCAGGGCTCTGTGCATGGCAGGAAAGCTTTCTACTGCTGAGCCATATACTATACCATAAACTGAGTTTTATTTTTTTGAAATTTATTTATTTTGAGACAAGTTTGCTCAGGAGTCCAGTCTGGTCCTGAACTCACTACGCAGCCCAGTCTGGCCTTGAACACACAGCAATCCTCCTTCCTCAGCCTCTCAAGTGCTGGGATTACAGGTATGTACACCCAACCCCATGATCTGATTTTTAAAAACCTAAAGGAAACTTTTTAGTTTACAGTAAAAAACTGAAAGCCTTTCTCATAAGTTCATGAACAGGTCATAACTAGGTGGTATCAGCATTTCTCTCTGACAGTTCGGTAGAAATCTCAGCCAAATCAATTAGGCAAGGATAATGAGGATATTAGGACTAGAAAGTAAATGATTATTCATTAATGATAAAAAATGTCATAGAATATCTAAAAGAATTTAAAGATAAAACAGTAAAATTAGTAAGTAGGGACTAGCAAGATAACTGGATAAAAGTAATTTCACTTTTTTTGAGATAAGATCTCAGTACTAGTCTAGCTTGCCTCAAATTCTTGATCCTCTATCTCAGCCTCCTCATGCTGAGTGCTAGGATTTAAGGCGTGTGCCACAACTCCCGACTCTGAAAAATGCAAATAAGCCTAGCATGATTGTGTGGTGCATTTTTGTAATCCTAGTGCTTTGTGAGACTGAGAAGGAAAATTGCAAATTCCAGCCCAGTCTAGGTAATGTAGGAACTTAGTGATACACCCTGTCTAGAAAAAAGAAAAAAAAGTGCCTTCGATTTAACTCAGCGAGAAGTTCCTGGGTTCAATCCCTAGTATTGGGGGGGGGGGGAGGAGAAAAAAAGAAAGAAAATTTACTAGAAATAAAAATAGATTGTATTTTTATTACTAGCTATAGAGAATATAATTTTTGAGAACCATTAGTATTTATAATATGCTAAAAACAAAAGAAATAAACTGAAGATTTTTATGCTGTACAAGAAATAATTAAGGAAAATTAAAAACTACTAAGGGCTGCAGATATAAAGCAGTGATAAAGCACTAGATTAGCATTCATAAGGCCCTGGGTTTCATCCCTACAACCAAAATAACAAACCAAACCAAACTAAAAACAAAACAAAACAAAACAAAAAAAACCCTGAAATGTTTAAAAAGGAAAGTTTTTTTTTTTGTGCATTGGGAACTAATATTGAAAAATGTCAATTCAACACAAATCGAGTGATATATTTCTAACAATTCAAACCAAAATGACAGTAGAGATTTTTGTGGAAACAGAGCTTACCAATGCATAAGGCGCTGCTCAGCAGTAGGGAGCTTAGCTTTCCCAAGCTACTGGGCTCAATCTGCAGCATCACGGAAAAAAAAAAAAAAAAAAAGGTCAAGTAAAACAATTCCAAGATGGATAAAGGATCATGGTAACTGTTTTCATTGGAAAGGAAAAGTTTGGATGATTTAAGACCGGTATTTAATAAACATGTTTTGGTTTTCCTGTTGTGTACTGTGTGTTTTCTGTTGAGTGTTCCAGAGTCTAGAGTCCTGAAGATCATCAGGGAAAAGATCGTCCTGTGGCCACGGGGCTGCCTGAAATGCTCCGTCTCAGTCTCCTGGAGGTTCATGATGCCTGGTAGGTTTTTCAGGGCTCTGAGAAATTCCACAGAAAAGAAGCAAATAGAATTGTTTCATTCAGGATTTTCCAATCTTACTAGATCATGAACTTTCTCTTTGAGAAATGCTGGGTTAGAGAGCTTTTTCCATACATGATTTTTGCCATCTGTAAAGTCGCCGGGGGTTAAGTTGTTCACATTATAGAGGAAGAAAAGGAACACCAGGTAGGGGAAGATACATAGCAGATGAAGTCAGATTCTACTAATAGTCAATTTTTCTGAAGACAAAAAAAAAAAAAAAATCTAGCACTTTTCCCTGTATCAAACACTGATTTTATGTAAAACAGAATTTTGGAGATGGAATAAATCTTAGTGATCTCTTAGACTAGAAACATTCTGTTAAGGCGGTGCCCTACCCAGGTCAAGAGCCTGCACACTAGCAGTGGGAATGAAAAGACCCATGACTCAGAGACTCCCAATTAAGTGCTCCACTGCCCCACATAATTAGGAACAAATCTGTGTCAGTGTAGGGTGAGATCAAATTAATTACCTGGACTGAGTAAGCGCTCACAGGTGCTGAATGAATGATCCATCTGAAAAGGGATGATGCTGGCACTCTGGCCAGGTGGCATGTAAACTCTGAAATGAGGATCCAGGAGCTACTGATGACTGAGCTATTAAATGCCATCCCTCTCCTCCCCAAAGAGCCGGATGCCAGTTAAAAGTAGTTTAACATTTAGGATGAAAAGTGATTTCACAACTCTAATTAGCCACATCCTGGACTGTCATGGGGTTGGGAATCATTTTTCTAAAGTGTGTCACACATGAGGGATAGAAGAGTAATGTAGTTTATTATTATACACACCTGGCCTAACCTGTGGGGCAGGGAAAGGCATGTTTACTGCAGTGGCTGCTGCAAGGAGCAGATGCAAATGGGAATGACAACAACAGGAACCCCAAACCCAGGTTGGTGACACCAGACCAGACTTGGGCACAGAGTCTCAGGAGCAGTGAAGGGACAATGCATGATGCTCCTTGGATTCAATCTCTACTAGCATGTACACACACGCACTCGTACTCAGAGAGACAGAGGGAAAGAGGGAGCACCAGAGCAAGGAGTGTAAGTCAAGACAAACAATGGAGAAGAGGACAACAAATGAGCACTAATATTATACTGACTTTTGGACATTAACAGAAATTGCAAGCAAGACTTGGTACAGCAGACCTGTAATCCTAGCACTGAGAGGATAATGTAGGAGGAAGATCTGAGCTCAATTTAGGCCAAGGTAGTGAGACTGTGTCTTGAATTTAAAAATAAAATTATGCTGGGGATGTAGCTCAATGCAAAGGCCCTGGGACTGATCCACAGTATAACCAAACAAAAGCAAAACCAAACACTTTTCAACAGCAGCAGCTTATTCTGTATGGAAACACTGTGTGGATGTCACAGCCTCAAAGTCCATACACTTCTATCAGTGGGAATTCTTCCCTCAGGAAGTAGAAGGAACAGGTAGAAGTCAAAAAGGTATACGTTCCTCTTTTCTCTCCTTTGCTGTTTACGTAGTCTGCCTCTCTCTCTCTCTCTTTTTGAGATAGGGTCTCCCTTCGTAGTCTAGGCTGGTACTGAACTCACTACATAGCCCCAGCTAACCTTAACCATGCATCATCCTCCTGCCCTAGCCTCTTGAGTGCTGGGACTACCAGGTGTGTAATCTCCATGCCCAGCTTATGGGATGCTGGGGAACAAAAGCTAGGACCTTGAGCTTGCTAGGTAAGCACGCTAAATGGTGGGCTACCCCCACCCCCCGGCCCTTTACCTTTTCTATATATGTGCTTTTAGTAACTTTGTATGACAAGTTTTGGAGGGGTTGAACAAAGCACAATTTAAGGATTCCTGGGTCCCCTAGAAAAATACCATCCTGATGTCGAGGACTGCTTCCCACATATCTCCCAATACATAGAATGTAGTGACTACATAATGATTTCAATTTGCTAGGTGAATTCTGTTCCTTAAGCTCTTTTGTTTAGCAGTAATAGGGCCTTCATATTGTTCTACATCCCCAGCCCATTTTATTTATTTTGAGGAAGGGTCTTCCCAAATTGCTAATTACCCTAGTTATTGGGCTCAAATGTGTAATTTTTTTTCCCCCACCTCTGCCTTCCAAAATGCTAGGTTTTTTTTTTTTTTTTGCTTTTTGAGACAGGCTCTCACTCTATAGTTCAGGCTGATCCTGAGCTCACTGTAGCCCAGGCTGGCCTCAAACTCCTGGCAATCTTCCTATATCAGTCTCTTGAGTACTAGGATTACAAGTGTGTGCCACCATGCCTGGCTTATTTTTA